>VXBU01011434.1:382291-452789 GCA_013400315.1 Bombycilla garrulus | reverse complement strand
AAAGCTGAAACTGGGAGTTTGATTTCAAGATGAAAGTTCTTTCTTTGTTGGCTAACTGGAGTGTATGTGGTATTTCCTGGGTCCTTATTAAATTTCAAAAAACCCTCTCTTGAAAGAGGACTCAAGATAAAGGAAAAAAGTCCATTTTGCACAGAGGGAATAAATGTCAGTTGTGTTCATTGGTGCAATTAGGCAAAACCACAAACGTTTCCAGCAAACTTCAATGTATGAAGTGGGTTATAGTATTATTTCTATAATAAAACCACCATTAAGCCAGTACTAAGATACTCTCAGCATTTAAAAAGGAGAAATTTATTCTAAAATGTGTGGTATCTATTAATTGGGAACATTCCAGAAATAGCAGAGGTGCAGTGATTTAGATATTTCCACAAAAAAGCTTCTGAGATGATAGATTTCGTAGGAAATACATAATTATTTCCGTAGATAAATAATTATATATGATATTGTCTTTATACTCTTAAGTTCGTCATAGACAAAGTCATTTTTCAGAGCAAATTAAACCTGAAAATACTTCCAAATAAGTGCAGAAAAAGAGCTCATCTGACAGTCATTTCTCCTACTCACCAAGTGCTTTTATGTGTTTGTCTTTCATCCATGACTTTGTCATATTTAAAAGAAATATTTTAATTTAGTTGCAATAATTGGTCAATTAATGCATTTTCATTCCTGAGTTAACAGGGTGATATAGTAGTGAACTACAAAAAATTTTTAAAATCTTTCAGATGTATTCATAGTATTGTATTAAAGTTGTCATCAAATGAAACATAAAGCTTTTTAGTTTTTACATTTTAATTGTTTAAATGTCTGTAGCATAAAATAATGCTTCTAATGTGGAATGCAAACATGAGTGCAATTATTGTCTCCATATGAAAAATGAGAACTCCTAGATCCCAGATTTTACTTCTGCCACCAGTGACAATGACTGTATATTGTAAATAATGATTTGAAAAGCCAGCCTAAATACTGTCCTTTGTCTGTGCATTCAGTTCCTGTTAGCTCCAGTGGAAATCCTTGGGGCAGAATTTGGTCTGGTTTTTTTTGTTTGGTTTTTTTTTTTCATTTTCTCTTCCTTTTAAAATTAGTGAAGAAAGCAGGAGATAGGTGCTGGAATTAATCAGTGAATGAAAGATGAGTGTTGACACCTGAGATCCTTCCTATGAAGAGAGCCTGCTTGGATTAGTTCATCTCTACCAAAGCAGAAAGCACAGTGTCCAGGTTTTTCTAAAACTGCAGAATAGTTTTGGTCTGGTTTTAAGCTGAAAAGAAGGTGGTTAATGTTACCTGCAGGTCCACACTCCATCAGAAGGCAGAATTTAGAGCCCCAGGATAAGAGAAAAATGCAAACAGCATGAGAAAGAAGCAAGACTGATGGTAAATTATATCAGGTTTGCTATAGTGCTCTGTGCAGTAACCCTTCTTTTTCCTGGAGTTTGTGTCCCTGATGGGAGCCTGCTGTTGTACATTGGGGGAGAAATGGAGGATTTTTCTGGTGTTTCAAAGTGAGGAAACCTGTGAGCACTGTTGGTTGCAATGCCACCACAGTAAATTAGATTATTAATTACATCTATTAGTATTTAATTAGTAGGGACACACATTTGGTACAACTGCGAGCATGGAAGGAAGTCTGTTAATTTTTGATTAAAGTAATATAATTAAACCCCAGCTTTGGAAAATGATATAATGGTGCCGTCTCAGGCTGTGCCTCTACTTTAGCACCAAGATGTGGGCTGGTAGAATAAAATTTTATTTACAGTGGCACAGTGATGTTGAAAGTCAAATTCATTCACTGAGCTGTAAAGCTCTTCCACCTGGAATTCTTCACTGGAGAAGTGTGTGGGCATGTGAGTAGGAAATGGTGACACCAAAAGGTGATTCCCCTCAAACAGCTTCACTCACAGGGAAGGAAGAGGCTGGGAACTTTCTCTCTGCTTTCTTGCACAAGGAATGAAATAGTTACCGATGCTGACATTTAAATTGTCATCACCGTTTACGTGTTGTTGAGATAGATGAGGACAGCTGGCAATAATTCACATTCATTGCACACAGCACTCTGAATCCCATATAAACACCTCCACACTGCCATCGTTTAATCACATTTCTAGCTTTTCTTTGTAAATGTCACCAAAATCTGTCTAAACCACTCAGGAAACACCACTGTTCTGTGAATCCCAGGCACATAAGAAGATCAGAAGAGATACTTATTCCATCTCATTATTCCCTTTTCAAGACTTTCATTAGAGTTTACTTGCTCCATTATTTCTGCATATCCAGTAGTCTTTCTTCTATTCTTTACATTGGTGCAGGGCCAAATTGGTGTTGAATCTCATCATCATCCATCAAGTTTTTTAAATCTTAGAACCATCTCATATTTCTTTGGGGTGCAATTTAATCATGTGCATTTTCTTTTTACAAGCATATTCTTTTCTTTTCAATATGGCCCTGCCTTGATGTGGCATTTTATTTGATTTACTCTAGAATCATTGACTTTGCTTCATGAAATAAATTGTTAATACTGCAAGATTTTTTTCTGCTTTTGTTGAAACATTGAATTTTCTAAACTTTTTTTGTTGCTAAGCTTTTGAGTGGCTTTTCTGTTACATACTGAACTTGCAGGGACTTTTTAGTTGGCCATTTTGTACATTGAACAATCTGGTAACTTTCTTCTCCTTGCTTTTGCTTTGCAGGACTTTGGGACAGAATGAAGGTAATGAAAGAAATTATGATGTGGAAAATGATGTGAACTTGGCCAAGTCTCTTCAGCAATACCTTAAATATCTCAGAATTCTCTCCCAGTCTGCATCTAAAAATTTGTATCCAAGGAAGACGAGTGACAAAGCTTCTGTCAAGGTAGTATTTTTAATGTGGTCCTTACATTGTGTGATTTTGGCTTCCTTTTTCTCTGAGTTCTCGTTTTTGAAATTTCCCCTCTGTCTGAAGACCAGCCATTGTTTTTTACTGCCTCCTCCAATTGATTATCATCAGTGCACTAAGTTTTCCCAAAATTAATCACCTTCAGCATTGTAAATGCTTCAGCTTGTAAAATCTGAAGCATTTTACCTTAATTAGAGATGGATTGAGCGTGATGAAGAAGGATTGGGATAAAGCTGATAACATCTTGACTGACTGATCTGAAACTCTGCATCTGAACTACTCCTCTCCAAAAACCTGGCTGAACTACCATGTGAATTCTTGCTGGTGTTCATGCTGCTTAGGGTACAATTCATGTAATCTTTAAGCAGATTTTAATAATGGGTCTGATAAGTTGAGCCTCAACATTTCCTACTTCTTAGTGATCATAAGGAAAGCCTACTGTGACCAGTTAAGGTTCACATGTATACAGTATAAATGTACAGATAGCTGGGAAGATAAATCACAATAGTGAAATCTTGAGTATTGACTGTGTCAAAAACTACAAATGTGCCTATTTGAGAACTAAAGCACTTTTTCCCTTCCTAGAGAAAATCTGTCTCATTCTAAGATGCGACTTGATAAATTTATTAAAATTATTGGACGAAGGGGTTCCTGGCCCTGTATCTTTTGCTCAAAAGATGTGCACTCTTTGATTTTAAATTGCTGCTGTTACAGCAGTCCTTAACAAGATATTGTCTGTGCTATTTCAGGGCATATGGTATAAATGCAAAATTTGACAAAAAATGTTCTGAAGTTTTAGGAAAATTTTCAGTGAAGAGACTACGGTGTCAAAGCCAAAATGCTTTGGTTTAGTCCAGGGACTAACTCAGAGACACCAAACTTCTGTGGTATCTGCAACAACAACTGGCAACAGCATTTAGTCATGGTTGTTGTTCTTGTCAGAAGCACAACTTCTCAGTTTCTGACTGACTTATGTGCAGCACTTCTGATTTATGGCACGTGTCATCAGGTGCTCATCCAGGGCAAGAGGAGCTTCCAGGCAGTGGCAAGGGAGCTCTGGGGAGGGATCAGGGACCACCTTGGTGGTGCCTTTCCTCCACTCTCTCCTCATGGGCTCTGGCTGCAGTGAGGATGCTATATTTTGAATCACTGGCTTTCAACAAAAACTTGCTCAAGAAGTATTTCAGTGGGTCTGGTGTTGTCATGCAAGTTCATAAATAATCCATATGGCTGAGACCTTCTGTGGGGAAGCCTGCTGTGATAACACCACCCACCAACCTTATCGAGTGTTGCCATGGAGATGGGTACTCTGGAGCCTGGGGGAGTGGGATGAAGAGGAGAAAATCTGGAAATGAAGCACATATAGGAGCAAACTGTACACTTCTGTTTACTAAGAAGCATTTTGAAACAACAGACATTGAGTCAGATGTGTTACCTCTAATTTAAAATCAAAACAGAAGAAAAGAAAAGGAAAATTATTTTATAAACTACTGATCGGCCATGAATTTTAAATGATCCTGGAGATGTTTCCCTATCCTCGGCAAATAATATGCAACTGCTCTTCTTGAAAAAGCAGGAGAGATATGGTATTTTTATCTTGATTCATTGTTTTTATTGGTGAAATAGCATTTAAACAAGAGAGAAACAAGGATTTTTGCTGCTCCAAGAAGCAGAAAAAAACTAATAAAATTTAACAATTTGAGAAGAGAAGGCGGAAAAGTAACCAAATGAGCTACCTCTGATATGGTTGCAGCACTTGAAATTTGAGATAGCTACCTTATGCACTTTAATTGCAAGCTTCAACAAAATATTGGTACCTTTTTTTTGTTCTTAATATATAGATAAACTACAAACACACATTAAATAATTGTAGTAAGAGTTGATCTTTCGAACTTTCTTGTCCTTTTCTGATTAAAATAAGCACAAGGCTTTACCCTACTTAAAACTGTGACTTTGGGGCTTTGCCCTTAAAAATAATTTTCTTTCAAGTATATATTTACCTCTGTCACTTCATTCCTGCTGTTGGGGAGAGGAGATGTAACACTACTCTGGTTGCTTTGATACCTTACGTGCTGTGAAGTGTAGCTGAATCTTGCAGAAATTTAGGGTTTCTTGACAGACTTCCTGCATGGATTCACATTCCAAGCCTGACATTAGAGGTCTCTGGCCAAATGTAAAACAAAGGAAGATAAAAGATAAAGAGGTTTAAAAATATTCCTTATACTCTGAAAGTGTTATTTTGTATCTTAACTTTAATATATTTTACAAATTTTCAGTCTTCCCTTCTCCTGCTGTCTTCCACTTGTATTATCAAAATAAAACTCCAGAGCTTCAAAATTACTGAATAGACATCACACATACAGTTATGCAGAAAGCTGTAAAATAAAACATCACAAAACTTAAAGCAGGAAACTCTTTTCCTATTTCTCTTGTTCAAACTATCAAGCTTGAGGCTTGATACAACAGTGACAGAAATAGCACCAGTAAGCTCAAATCATGTGATTGACCAAAATTCCTATGGTGTCTACCATTTACTGCAAGAGCTTCTTTGGGTGATTTTTGAAGCACTTGAAGTTAATAACTAACTTAGAATTCTTTCTCAGTATCTGGGCAGTATCTTCTGCAGGCTGTAATCCTGCATGTATCAGCCAGCTGATAATGACTCTGCCAGGGAATAAATAGCAGCAAATCAGAAGTTTGGTGGGTCTGTTTCCTGAGGGTTACAGTTGTAAAGAACATTTCTCTTTAGTTCAGCTGAGAGGAGTTGTTCAGGAAATGGGCACTTGGTGGCATTTGTTACTTAAGCATTAGCTAGTGGGATTTTGTGTTTGGTTTTCTTGGTCTTCCCCACACACACGCTTGGGCTTTATAAAGGTTCTACCATTCAGAAAATGCTGAGTTATCAGTCTTTGTGATTCCTTTCTGCCAAACCTGGATGCAGTATGGAAAATAACAAATAGCCAGGCACATATTTTAGTGAGAATTGGTTTATTTTAGCTGCAGAGGCAAGAAATGTGGAGACTTCAAATCATGTGTGAATTGCCCTGCCCTCCTTCCCTCCAAACAAACCTCTGGAACAAACCTCTCTCATATCAAAACACCCAAACCCCTGAAAAACCCACTGCACTGTTGACTTTTCTACAGAAACTGATGCTCAGGGTTTTGTTGCATTTGAAATGCAGCAAGTAGGTGGTATTGCTGAAGCTCACAAGCTGTTAAGGAGAACTTGCTGGCTTTGCTGCTGCTCTGTTTGGCTGTATTTGAATAGTTACAGGAGATTTCAATTGTGCTGCTTTCATCTGATGAGAAAAATTTTTAATCATCACAGAAAGAGAACTTATTTGAAACCTGGCTGTACTTCCTGCTGGACAGGTTGTAGGAGTAAGGAAGTTGTCATCACACTTGTGCTGTGGCTGTATTTCTTGTTGCAGGAATCTCTGTTCTATGGTTTGGTGTTTGTGGCTTGAAGATTGATGGAATTGCTTTTTCTCCTTTCCCCCTGGCTTGGCCTCTGAGCGCTCCAGATAGGGTTGGTCCTACCTGCTGCTGAGGTCTCTGTCAGGGCAATGTGCCATTCAGGCCCTCATGGGTAGGATGGGGGAAAGAGAAAATTATGTCAGATATATTAGGGAATTTAATGAATTTTCTGTTATTACTGTTTCTTTGTGCTTTAGTTACATTCATATTCATTTTTATGTAGATATTGTGATTATAGAGATCTCCACATCTTAGGTATTCTTATAAATTTTAAAGCAAAGATTTCTGGGAAAAAAACCCAAACAGAATCTTTACATCAAAGAAGGGGCTGATAAAGACCTTTTCCTAATCACGAGGGGGAAAAAGAAACAGGTAAAGTGACTGGTTAGTGCCAGAGAGTTGTGGCTCAGCAGTGCAGTGGTGCTGGAAGGGGAGAAGCTGCAAGTAAAAATCATATAAATTATATAAAATATAAATTCATATATTTGCTGGCCTAAAATAATCAATTGTTTGAATCTTTGGTAAGTGATCACCAAAAGAACTAAGGTGTGTAATCATTATGTAAAAGGATTGCTATTTATTTCAGAAAATCTGAGTGCATGAGTGCTCAAAACTGTACTCTGAGCTTATCTGCAAAAAATAATTACTTTGATTAACTTGTAAGAAATTACTTATCATTGCACATTTTAACCTGGAACATTAATTCAAAAAAGCATCACCCTTATTTATCTAACACTGATTTAAACACAGGACCGAATGAAGTTCATCAGAATTTTGACAAAAAGTCAAAAAACTTCCTGCCATGTATACATTTAAATTCTGTTTATATAAAGGTAAAATTAAATATTTAATATAGAAGGGATTACGTATAAAAAATGTAATTCAGCTGTGCTTGAACACTTTCATAAAAATATTTCTGAAATAACTGATAAAGGAATGTCTCCTTGAAGCTGCAGAATTGTCTCTCTATTGGCATACTCTTACAATATCTGAACATTTCCCAGGCATTGGTGTATTCATTTACCTAAAGCCATTACAAAGTAGGGAAGAGCAAATGCCCCTACTTTACAGACAGATCAGACAGATTTTCTGAGGTCATGCAGTAAGTTTTTAGTAAAGCGTAGACTAAAAGCTAAACCTCAAATCCCAGAAAAGTATTTCGTCTTTCAGATCATTCTCCTCTTGGTGGCTCTTTATAGGAAAACAGAAACATTAAATCCTCCTAAAAAAAGCCAATAAACGCACATACACAAAAAACCCCCACACTAACCAACAAAAAAACCCCACAAAATCCAAAATCAAACCAAAACAACCCCAAAACCCAACAAACAAACCCCCATAAGCACTGGAGGAGAAATCATTTGACCGTATAAAGATGTCTGTATTGCTGCACATCAACCTAAACTCATTCCATGATCAGTGGAGGGAAAAGGAGAGTTTTCAGGTTGTGATCCATGTGTTTTAAGTATATAAAGTGACACACTGTAATTTCCGTCCTCTTGGCCAATCTGCAGGAATCTGGTGTAGATTGCAGTTTTTTCTGGAAGCACTGGCACCCGCACATTTAAAGCTCTGATAGAATCATGGCTACAAGGCCTAGTAAAATTGCAATCATATTGTGTGCAGCATAAATACACAGTCCGGTGATCTAATGTGACTTGTGATTTATTTTTTGAACTAATAATTTAGCAAGGGAGCATTCCAGTGCTAGTATCATGCTTAAGTCTTAGCTCCAACCAGTACTTTTACCTACAACCCATCAGTTTCGCAGAATATAATGACAGAGTTTCAACATTTTACATAGAAACCATAATTTCCCTTATCACACCGGTATCTTGTAAGGATTAATTATTTTTTCAATTATTAGAAGATACAAGTGCCATGGAAATGCTATTATAAATGATCTGTGTCAAGTCTGGAGTCTTATTTAAAAGAGCAGTTAATTAATTTCTGGTAATTCCCAGATGAAACATAGATTGATATTTTTAAAATCCCAAATACTGACTGAATAATAAGATTTAGTACTTTTTCAGACCGTTCCCTTCAAAATCAACTATTTTTTTTCCAAATACCATGTGTTTGCACTTTGTTTCTGTAATTTTTCCTACAAATTTGCTGTTTGCTCCCTGTACTTCAGTACATTGCAGTCAGTAAATAGAAGATGATTGAGCTGATACATATTTTAAAGTGCATTGCATTTTATTTTTCCATTATACTTATCAAATGAGAGGGTAGAGCTCACAGAAATTTCAACTTACTTATTTATCTCTGTGTGAGTATGTTGGTGTAGACATTTCAGGACAGTGGAACAAGAATTTCTTTATTTTTAATGGGGGAAAAGACCTCAGCTGACCTCAAGCAGTTGGCCAGCAAATGGAAGGTTGCTTTCAATGAGGTTCTAAAGCAATGTTGTGGACATTGATCCTGCAGATCTCTACTCACTTGCATTTTTTAGGATAAAAGTATTTTCTAGATTCACGTGTTGGAGTTATAAATATATTGAATTGGTGTTAATGTGCTCAACTTTTGGCAGATGAAGATCATCATGTTTCTATGAAAATCATCTTTAGATAATGAGATAGCTCAATATACCAGCATATGCCTACAGAAAATGTGTTTAAACTTCATTCACTGAAAACCTGATTGACAGACTTATTTGGCATATGAGCGAAATGTTCTCAGGCAAGGGAAGCTGGTACACCCTGCTAGATCTATCAGCACTGATCACCAGGCTGCACAATTTCTACCATCACTGAGGGCTGACTGAACTCTTTGGTTCCTGCTGGTGGTGTCAGGGAGCTCCTGAATGCAGTGGCCTGGCAGAGGTAAAGATGCCCCAAGTTTTATGTCCCCAGTGTCCAGGCAGTGGCGGCCAAGTGGAGCAGGTACTGCCAGGAGGCACTACAGGACACAGGGTACAAAACAGACCTTCCCACCCAGGAGAACTGTTAGAAATTGAATTTGTTGAGAAGACAGGACAGACACAAGGCATGGTCAGAGCGGTGTATTGGTCAGCCTGCTTACATGGTGCCATTTCAGACTATTCCTTTTTCCTAAACATCCTATTGTATGCCTCGGACAATGACAAAATGGCACCCATAAGGAGCTCCACATCTCTTAAGGAGTTCCACACCCCTGCAGACATGAAGCCCTTTCAGTCTGTAGGATGATCCAGAGAACTTTTCCCATCAGCACTCTGGTGGGTGGCACTCCTGGACATGATGGCTGATGGCTCACTGTCATGCCCTGGATGGAGCCATCGATCAGGGCATTGGGGGTCATCCACTCTTCCTTTTTCACCTTGTGTTTTATCCTTTATGTGTGGAGACAAGCCAGGTTATCATGCATCCCAGTGTGTAAAACTGACCTTTTTTGTTTATGATGAGCCAGTCATGAATGCTGAGGAAGGATCACCCAGAATTCCTTCTACATCAAAGAAAATGTTGTTTTGACCCATGAGATGGAGATGTGTCAGAAGGAAATAGAAAAAATAGCAGTTAGTTATGAAAACTAAAGACAGGAAGGTACATCAATGGACAATAAAAATTATCCATGTAGGAAAGTCTATTGTAGATAGTTGAAGGGTAGGCAAGTGGATATGGTCATTCCAAAGGAGATCAAGAATGGCTGGGAACATCTGAGATTAGAAGTTTATCTATTAAATAGTAACTTATGCATGAGAGAAGCCAGTGTATTTTCCTTTATTCTTTTCTTTTTCCTTCCTTTTTTCTTTTTTTTTTGTTGTTTTGTTTAAGAGTGGAAGCCAAATCTCTGAAATCAGATGAAATTACAGCAGTAGAGATTATTGAATGTTGTAGAGTCAGAGCCTGGACAGTCCTGTTGCACTGTGGTTTCACAGCAAGGATTAGGAAATAAAGTAATAAATGGTTTTGATCAAAGCAGGTTCTGAAGGCTCCTTTAGCTTGATCAAGTTTTTGACACTCCAATCTACAGGATGTTAATTGACAATCTCTGCCACCTTGTCTGATGTAGTTCTTAAATTGTTTCAAAGCTACTGTATTTTGCAGAAAGAATATAGAAGATAGTTACAGAAAATTGCTAATGAAATAGTAGTCAGATGAGATGACTGCAATGTTGCCTGTTGCCTTAAACTTGTGAATCTGTGGAAAGGCCATGGCCTGATGTTCTCCCATCACTGCAGGAAGCACTGGTTTGACCTCTTTTCCAGTTTCTGGATTCTGAATTAGTTTGCTAAATTATTGGGGTTTGTGCATGGTATAATATCATTATAGTTAGTGAAAAGGTCATTAGCAGCTGGTAGAAAAGGCCTTTGCTTCCTTATTACTCAGGCATTTGAAAACTTTCATAGTCTGTAGTTACTATTTTCAGATAAAGCTAACGCTGAGTTTGGTGCAGAGTATGTAAGGTCATGTCTACAGCACGCAGAGCTTGTCAAGGGAGTTCCTCACTTTCAGCTTGAACCTGGCTGGAAGCCTGCTGAGATACCCTGACAGGATAGCACTGTGTGGGCACAGCAGCTCACCAGCTGAGGAATTAAGGCTTTGTTGTCATAGCACTTGCTACTGTAGCTGTGCTGCTTCTCAGCCCCATCCCAGCGACTTTCATGATGTCATCCACTCCGTGACACCTGTTTGGCTCTCAGGTTTCATTGTTGGATGGATTTCTATAAATTCAAATATAAATTGAGCAGTAAAAAATCACAGACTACCCTTTGATTCAGCAATCAGGCAGTGCCACTTGTGCTGGTGTTTATTTTGAGAGTTCACATGAGTACAGGTATCTCCCATGTAGTGAGTTTGCATGAGGCAAGTCTGTGTGAGTCACAGAGCATCTAGACTGTGTCTGGTACAAAAAGCTAAACTTCTTTCACTCCACACAGTGAGTTAAGGTATGAGGTGATTTCATTCCTGATAGTCTTTGAAAAATGTTATTTTATCCCACCACATGTAAGGTGGGCCTTCCAGTGTTTGTTGTGCTTTTATCTTCTAATTTCAGAGTTCATAATGCCAATATCTCAAAAAGGCACAGTAAATTAAGAGTTATAGGTGGAATCATGCTTCAACCAAATTTAGATGGTAGCAAACATGGGTTATTATCTGCAAATGCATCAACCAGAAAAAAACATAAATTAAATTGAGGGCAGAAGATTTCTTCTTTACACATTTATAAGGGATTTTTATCAGCTCTATATGCCTTCAAGATTTAGCAAATGTATATGCAAAAAAGGAAGTATTTTCTCATAAATTTGATTCCATTCTTTCTGCACTAGGGCAAAACATTCAAGTCAATCTACCCTTTAGTGGATAAATTAAACAGCATTGTGTTTTATGTATCTAATTCTGCACCCCTCTTTTAATTTGTATTTTTTTAATAAAACGTGTAGTCCATAGACTTTTGCGTAGTGTGTCTGCTGAGTGTAATTTAATGTGCCTTTCTGTGAACTTTCATGCAGAAAATACCTAAACCATGCAAGACATTGCCCTAGCAATTCCATCTTCAGAAAGGTTACTGTGTGTGGATTTTTTGCAATGTGTGAATTATTGAGATAGCTTATTTGAAAGGTGGTGAAGGGGAAGGAAATCCTGTGCAGATGGAGAAATAAGATTTTTTTAAAACTGAGGGGTTTAGCAATTTTGAGTACTTTTCAAAGGCTTTGTATCAGTGACATGAGATAATTGAACAATATTTTACCTATTAAAAAATGAAATGTTCCTGATAGTAACAGGGGCTTGTATTTAAACCCTACTCAGTATAAACCATTTATATGGTAACTAGTGCATTCTTTATTTTTGCACATTTGACTTAATGTTTGTTTGGGGTATTATTGGCAGTACCTCATATGAGTCCTGTGTAATCAGTCCAGAAATGTATTTTCTTTCAAAAATTTCTAGGTCTGTGTTTCCCCCTGCTTCTCCATAATGTTAGAAGATTCTCCAAAGGCACCAATATGGAAATTTATATTCTTTTCACTAACTATGGACTCTGCCATTTAACTTTGACATTAATCAAACTAGCAATGTCTATGTTCAGGAGTGGGTTTTGAAAAACCCACTTCAAATAAAATAATCACTATGCTCTGCAATTGTTATTAATAACTTGAGATGTAAATTGTCTCTGGATTCTAAATTACATATTACTGATATTTTTGTTCTATATTTTTCTGTAAAAATTAGGTGGGGTTTTTCCTATACCACTTAGGCAAACCCATAGTTAAGGATTTTGTTTATCTGTACTGCAGTTTTACTTGGATTTAGTCTCGCATATATCAGGTGGCACATATACTTCTGGTGTTTTGTTTGAGATGGGGGCAGCAAGGAAGGGGTTTTTTCCTCCTGCAAGTGGAGGATTGCCATACAGCTGTGAGACCCCTTTAATTAATGCAGTCAGAGTAAACTACATCAGATGGGCTGCTGTCTCAGTGAAGATAGCTGAGCTGTCAGTGCTCTGCTTTAATTAGAACTTTTAATATTTCATCCCTTACTGCCCAAAGTGTGACCTGTCAAGCTGCTGAGAGGCTGCCCCTTCCTGGTAGAGGTGCAGCTCTGAGCCAGGACTGGCACACACTTACATCCAATTTGTGTGTGAGGTCTTGGTGGGTTGGTGGTCTTTGTTGATGTGCTCGTTGTCTGCAAGAACAGAAAGACGCTGATCTGTTAATGCTGAAGTGTATTTGGACTTGTTAAATAGCTCGTCAAAAGCCAGCTCACATCTCCTAACCCTAATCTTTCACATGGTTTGAGAGTGTCCAGTAGTTTCTTTCCCTCTAACGCTTAAGCTTAACACTTAACACTTAACTTACTAAAGCTTAAGATGCAAAAGAGAGCTGGATATGGGTCATAGATCCAAATTAGGGTGCAGTTACCAAGTTGGATTGAGCAGTTTCTTGTCTTTCCATGTCTGAATGGGGAATGTCCGCTTCTCCCTGTTGCATCTCTGCTTTTCCCGGCTCCCTGTTCTTTCTTCCCTTGAGCCCAGGAGGTCCTCTGGAGGGCTGCAAGGCAGGGAGAACCGGAGTGGAGAAGGCAGATGGCAGCTTATGTGAATTCTCAGTGAACTGCTCGGGGTGTCCTGGGCTGCTTTGTGTCATCCTCTGCAGTTCCTCCTCACTCTGGAGTGAGTATCATTAGAGAGTTAATTACCCCAGGCAGAGACCCGTTCAAATAGAGAGATAAATGCATCTGACTACGTTTTTGCATTTAGGCTTTGCTATTAAGCATGTAAACAGCGTTCAGCTTGCATTTTGACAACTGGCTTCCCCTTGGAGCTGATCAGAGCAGTGCCTACCCTGCAGCTGGAGCACTGAACCAGAGCTGCACTGCTGCTGTTTGATACAGTTCCCAGGGGACACTGAAATATTTCATACACAAGGCTGCTTGATCTCTAGCTCTGTATTTTTTGACACTGCTTCACTGCAGCCTGATTTCTTGGCTTTCATAAAGCACATTTCTATATTAAAGACCAACTGCAGAAATCCAAAGACTTTCTTTCATTGGTAGGTCACAAGCCAAAGTGGCCAAAGTGCCTTTTGTCTCTGTAATAAAATTGCCTGTACCATAATTCTATTTAAATCATGATATGGAACCATGGAATGAACCTCTTCAATCATTTCTTAAGGGGAAGAAACCCTCTTGGAAAGAAGTGGGTATAAATATGTATTGTAAAATCCACTGGCTGTCATCAGAAGAAATAAAATTGTACAGATGGAGAGCAAAATTATTGTCCAGAAATTAAGACACAGATAAAATCTAAAATTAATTATTCATCTCTGGAGGAGTTTATCAATCTTACTTATCTTTGTTTTTACAAAGTACATTAGCAAATACATAAATCATGATTTTTCTGTTTGAGTCCTTCTAATTGCTCTCCTCTGGAGTGTATAGTCTCTTCACTCTCCCTGTGTGCTGCAGCTCTGTCTGTCCTAAATCATTGTGTCATCGATGCCCAGGGACACCAGTGACTCACTATAATTTGTAGGAGTGAGAGCTGAAATACTCCCTGTCCAAAGGTTGCCACAGTGTGATGTAGTTTGTGTGACAGTTTAACCAAGAAAGCACAGCTGAGAAGCAGGACCCATCCTGCAATGCACATACAGTATGGGATGGAACTTCAGCAAGGTGTCCTGAGGAAATTTTAAACAAAGAATCTAATTGGAATGATTCTGGATATAAGTAAACCTCTCAGTTCAAAGTTGTATTTAGCAAGAACTGAAGGAAAATTATTTTTGAAATTATTTAGGAGGATGGAACTGGCTTGTTAAAAAATGAAAAGGTCTGCCTTCATAGAAAAAATATCTCTAGGATTGAATAATTGTAAAAAGAATGTCCATCTGGTGTGTCCCTGAAAATGGAAACTGAAAATAGAAAACTGTGTTGCAAAACCACCTTTCCACTTTTTATTCCCCAGGAATTTTTCAGTAAAAATGTAGTTTGAGCTTGATTGACATGTTTTGAACATTGTTGTTTAATTTGCTGTGGCGTTTCTCCTGAAAATAGTAATTTAATTAAAAAACAATTTAAAAGTTGTTTATCTTTTTTTCATAGTGTCAAATGATGTATATATTAGAGATTTAATTTAGTGGAAAAATATTTCATTTAAAATGGAACAAAGTACTTAATGTAAGCAAAAAATGGCTTTACTTACTTGGTGTTCTTTTAAAATGACATTTTTAATTTGACATGCTGGTTTTTGGTAAGTAATCTGAAAAATAGTTATTCTCACAGGTTGACTAAAAACCAAAGGGAAAGTGGATTTAATAAATTTCCTTTGTCTGACTGAATACAAATAGTGCACACATAGTTAACACTGACTTGTATTATTCTCTCTCTAATCTCTTTCTCTTGCTTTTTAATAATTTGATAAACTGGATTTTTGCACATAAGTAGTAGTGCCTCTTTGAGGCACACTTAACAGTTTGAGATTTGTAGTCGACGTTTGCATTGCAGGTTCCAATTATTGTTTTCCTTGTTGGTAAAGCACTAAGGATTCTGTCTCGGATCCCAGCAGAACAGTAATGACAAAACAATTCTGACCCCCTTCCTTTTGTCTGCCTTCTTCTCTCTCAAGAGCTACATCTACAATGATCCCATGAGGTACTACGCGAGGCAGAGCCCCAAAGAGCCATCACATCCCTCGGCCCGTGGATCCAAATCCCACCGGGAGTTCCCTGAGAGCGCCCCAGGGAGAACCCTCGGCCAGCGGCAGCCAGACGAGCTCTCACCGGAGCCGGGAATGGGGCTGGAGCAGAAGAGCCTGATGGCCGCACTGCACTCCTACATCACGCACAACCTGTCCGCGCAGAGCGGCGAGAAAAGCCCTCGCAGCAGGACTAAAGGGTCTCAGCTTTATGTTGAGAGGTTGTACTCCACGCAAGTCAGTCCTTTTGATGGAACTTTTGCCAAAGGAAAAGCGGAAGATTTCAAAATGAGGAAGCCGTTCCAGCAGAGGCCTGTGCCTGGAGTGCTGAGGCCAACCCCTGAGATGCTGAGTCGTAAATCTGCTGCCCAGGATGATCCAAAGGACCCTCTGAGCATTGTGGATGGTAACGTTGATATTTACTTATTTTTGCTTACCTGAAGTTTCCCTCATCTTTACTGAACACTTTTGAGAAAAAGAAAATAAAATTAGACATTTGATATATCTCCTAGTATAGGCATATTTATATCTGCCATGACACAGTAATAATGTTCACCATTCCAGCTACTCTTTCCCTGCAAACATCTACCCACATTCTTCAGCCCACCTTCCATATGCGTACAGAAATATATGGCACTTAGTAATACACAGCATTTATGTAATTTATTATATTTTCAAAGCATTTTACAAACAATGCATAATTATGGGTATATCTTCGCTATCAAATCTGTTTTTATGCAGTCATCCCACACTATATATATAGATAATACAGAAATGCCTGGTTTTGTTCCACATCCCTTTATTTAACTAGAAATTCAAGGACTGTGGGTAAAATTCAAAGTTAAGTACAGAAATTAACAGTGAGATGAATCCTGGTGCAGAACACAGAGAAGGGAGGAGTCTGTCAGTTCCGTGGATAGGTGGACAAGAAGGTGGGGTTGTATCTAGTTTTGTCTGGACGTTGTGTAACAAAGACCCCATTTCCTTGATTTTCGTCTCTTTTTTTGATAATGCTGTTTTACAATGATAGGATCAGAGTTTCTTCTGTACGTGATAATTCAACAAATATTTAAATGAAAATGGAGGGTAACATCTCCATGCTGTGATACACTCAAAGCACTGCTTTGTAAGATGAGTCTTATCACGTAGACTTTGTAACTCTGATTCATTTAGTTGTTTCTTTAAACCAATCTAACTATCAATGGTATTCCAGAGGTTCAGAATGCCTGAAAAATGAAAGAGTTGATCCTCAGCCACTGTCAAGCATTTGTATCTGTTACACTGCAGTCGCCACTATCCCAATGGATTTTGGTGGTAAGAGGGTTCCTTTGAATCCCACTTTATCATCCATAAAGTGTAGTGTTCTTAGATTTTTTTTTTTTTAATATCCTCCAAGACCAGAACACACACAAACACACAGAAATGTCAGAGTTTCAGCAGAGGAAGGATAATACTTGCAGTCTAAAGGATGCTCAGAAGTGAAAGGATTCTTGGTATGGTGCCCAGAGATAATAGGTTTCAAGGAATGAACTATAATGTAAAATCAAATCCAGGTGGCACTGTAAGTCTCTTGCACAGGTTAGACAATTTTGCTGCTAGACTCAAAACAAACTAGGCACATGCTGGTTTCATTATCCTCCAGCTGTTCCACTTCACCTTTCCTGGTAGGAGCCAACTGGGAAAAAAATGCTTAACACTTACAGGGAATAACATGTTTCACAATTCATCGGGTTGTACTACTTTGACTTCTCATACATAATATGTCTTGTAGGAACTTCTGCCATTGCATTTGCTTTTAAGTGTTGCATAGACAAGGCATTATGAATTGTTTGAGTAGGAAACAGTGTGGATTCCTTTGTATTTTTGAGCCCCTTAATAATCTCACAAGAAAGTGGTGAGGACAGACCCCAGCATATTCATTGCTTAAAATGCTGTCCATTGGAATGAAGGTGGTTTAGATTAAGATTTCCCAGGCTAACCACACAACTTCTTTCTGCTTTTAATCTTTCTCTAATCTCTCTTGTGCTTATAGATTATTGTAGGCTTGTGGGTTGTTTTTCTCTTGCACCCTGTGAACAGCAGAACTGTAGAAAAAATTGGAAGGCATGGGGTTCTCATTTCTCTGATCCATCTGATAGAGGGTTAGACAGGGGCACTGGACTGAGGGAACAATCCAGAAGGTACTGAGCAGATTAGTACTGAGAATTGCTGCAAAACAGTGGCAGATAAATTTGCTAACAAGGCACTCTGAGGGAGAAATACAAAAGAAGGAAATGTGAAGTTATTTTTTCTATCAGATTTGGAAGTTGTTACCTCTAGGAGTAGCATGATGTGCGTGGGTATTGCCTTTGTAGTCACTGTGCAACACTGGAATTGTTAATGTCTCCTCTGCACCAGCCGTATTTAGAATGTGGCTCAGTTTGATGTGGTTTGTTCTAGTCTGTTGATTTTTTGTGTGTTAAATATTACAGAATACATCTCTCCGTTCCTTTGAAAAGGTCACAGAACGAGTAATTCAGATGTCTTTGAAAAATAGCAAACTTCCATGTTTATGGAACAAAAATTTATTTTTAATATGTCCTCTTTCTGGAAAAGCTGGGATCACCATTCCATATGGTGCTCAGCTTCAGAGGCAGCTAACGTGGTCAGTAGGGTGATGGAGTTGAAGAAGACAGACTGCACTGTGGAATTTCTAACAAAGTTACTGCTCCCATACCATGTGGTTGTCAGGCAAGCTGGCTTTGGTCCTTGTGCCATTAGAGTATGAGACATCATTTATATGCTGTACAATAAAAAGCTTTTTTCCCTGGATAAGGTGCTATTGTTACCTACTAGGAAATTCTACTGGTTGAGCTTATCTTAAAAATGACACCTTCTAGGACACAGATGTTTTTACTGCCATTATAGTTCCAGGGTAACTATAAAAGGCAGTTTGCATTCATCAGTTGGAAAGCTGGAGCTAAGGGAGGAATCTGGTTTGCAGTACAAGCCCTGTGAAACATGACTGAGCATTGCTGAGTCTACTTAGAAGGCAGTCAGCGGGAGACTATAAAAGCTGTGCACAGGTAAATCTATGTTCAAGTACATGTGCTGCTTAAGTGCTGTGCCATTGCAGTATCCATCTGCTTTTTGGTCTTTCTCCAACAATATTTTCTGATTTTAATAAATTCACCATATTACCCAAAGGTGTTTGTAAACAGATGCAATGATATCTATCTGTTTATCAGTGTTATCCAGTAATTTACAAATTATTGCAAACATGGACAAGTGCCATAACAAGAAGTGTAAATATCCATATTTACCATGGCTTAATATCATATTATATCAGTAGCCATGTGAAATTAGCAAGACACTTTATGTGGACCTGCATTTCACATTTTGGTGACTGTCCCTCCTAGGGGACTAAAAACATGGCATTCCTCAGACTTGCTGTCTTTGGTTATTGCCTTTGGTCCTTGACATTTTAAGTTACATTGTAGTTGTTCAGTAGAAATAGATATAATGCCAAAGTTTTACTGATGTCAATGCAGTATTTAGGAGTCTGTTTGATGAACTGTGCCCAGATGGCAATGACCAGGGCAGGAATGCCAGTATTAGAGGAGCAGGAGGCTCCTCTATATAAAATTGAGGCTTTAGTGAACCAGGAGAATCTGCAGTGAGCCTGTCAGTATTACCTGGAATAGGGCCTGTGGCCACTCATTTTTCAGGTTATTCCTTGCCCTATTCTCTCATTCCCATTTGTTTGATATTAAGACTGCTTTTTTGTTGACAATGGATATTAGAGATTATTCTGAAGATGGATTGGAAATATAAGACTGGGCTAAGAATATAGGTAAAGAGAAAAAGTTCGTTTGGAAAAAATTGAATGGAAATGACAAAGCTGCACTGTCTGCATGTTGTTGAATAGTTCAGTAATTGGTCTTGACAGCTGGCTGTGAATCAAATGAAATAAACAAAAGTCTAGTTGTGTCACATTAATATAACTCTTTTAATTATATATCTCCTGAAATATAATTCTCTTTAAAGATTTGTCTTCAAATGATGTTTTATTTGTAAAGTTTTAGTTTTGATTTGGATCTGACATATATTCTGTCTTTTCGTTGCTGACTTTATTAGCTCTGCCTCAGTAGTTTAGGCTTTTCTGTCAAGATGTTGTCTGCTAGGTCTATGAAAGATAAGATCAGAAACGATACCTAAGCAGACACAAGGCTCCTGTGGTAATGCAACAGCGCTGTTTTCTTCCTACAGCTTAGTTTTCTGCATTTCTGCTATGTGCAACATCATCTCCACCTCTCTACCAGGTAGCTTTTGTGCTTCCTGAAAAGTGGCTTGAACGCAGGTTGATCAAGTGTATTGAAAAATTTTGTTGCAGTTTGGATTCTTTTGCTCTTGTAAATTACCTTCCTAAACTAAAGTATTTAGTCACTATGCTTTTACTATATTACTAAATTCGTAACAGGGGATGGATGCAATAAAGTGAAAGGAAACTTTACAAAGTTTTCTCTGAAGTGCTGCTAAGCTTCCCTCAAACTCCAGTATTAATTTTCCCGCCTGCACATATCTTGGCCCAGAGAGTTTGGCACAGATTGAGCTTACATCTTTGATTCACATTTCTGAACATTTGCTTTCCTGTACAAAGCACTCTGCTATTCCAGTATGCTACCAAAATCTTTGCTGGCTGTCAGTTTGAAGTAACATCACAGATATAACCTATCTTTTTTTATTGATAGTCACAATTAAGTGTACTTAAAACTATGTGTTTTTAAAGGAAATTTCAAAAGTTACCATTTTACAAGATTAGCTTGTATTTTACATTACTGAATTTTATGATTAAATTAGTAGAATTTTGTAATAACCTCATGGTGGATAATTGGAAAGATGTTTCCTTTTTGCCTGGAAAAGAAAGTACATCAAAGAACCATCTTCCCCATATGTCAACACCCTCTCAGACTCGCAGTAAACCTATTATTTAAGCTGTTTAAGTTCTTTTGCTTTTTATAGACTAATTAGTTAAGGAAAAATGGCATTATTTTGGTTGGTGAATTTTGGGTCAGGTCAGGGGAAATTATTCTTTGCCTTGAGATGGAATTGGGAAGTTGATGGTGAACTGAGGGGTGCAAAAAATGACATATGTGTCCAAGATCTTGTCCTCTTATTCCCAGTGACAAATAGTCCTTGATGCTTGCTTGTCTCCCTGCAAAATCACAAATGTTCCACTGGCTCTTCCCTGAAGCAGAAGTCTGGTGCTTATACTTCCTTCCTGGTCTCCATAAACGTCTTCCTCCTTTGTTGAGAGGAAAAAGAATAATCCTTATTTTTAGCCCTTCTTATGGCATTGTTTTTCGCTGTTTTCCTACTTTCTAATTCATTTTTATGTGAACCTGAAAGCTAACAGCATGGTCCCAAAGTCTTGGTTACAGATGATGAACATGTCCAACCACTGGGCTGAATATGGAGAGTGTTACTATTGAGGAAAAAGGTTGGATGGCACTTTCAAACTGCTTATGTGTAAATTCATACATTCCACAGAGATTTAAAAGCAGCTCTTATTTTCCTCTTCCTACACAATACTATGTGAAAGAGTTTTCTTGCTTGCATGCATATGCATAAATATGTTAAATTTCTTATCAATATGAATAAGTAGAGCAGAGGCATGATTGGAAATTATTTTAGTGTGCTACAGTAAGCACTACATTTAGTGTCTCATACTCTAAGGGACATTGTGCTGAGTTTTGCAGAGTTCTACAGACTGATAGTGAAGTAGAGATGCAATATCTGCAGTCAGAAAAGTGCCTTCCCTGGGGAGATGTTATGCTCCATCTTCTGACTCACCTTTAATATCCTTTGTCCTTGAATTTCTTTATTGTCAAAACTTTTATGACATTCAAGGTGTTTTGCTGTTTTGTTTGTTGTTTTTTTTCTCAATGTGACTGGTAAAACATTCATAGCTGGCAAACCAAAACAAGTTCTATATCTATAAGTTTGTATCTATATGTACAAATGTATAATTCTATATCATCTGTATCTGTAAAGATATAGTTGAAAAATTATATATGTTCCAAGAGAAATTAATACAATTTAGAATTTTTTTGCTTTGCATATGCATGTATATAATGGACACATATTTTTATACCCATTTCTAATTGATGAGGAGCTTTTTGATTGAAAGACAAAATATCTGACTCTCATTTTTCCCCTGAACTCTGTATAGCTACTTATCTTGTGAAAGCAAATCACCGAAGAAAACTGATCTCTACGAAACAGTAATGTTGTTTGTGCTGTTTTTCAGCTAAAAAAAAAGTTGTAAAAAAGAAATTATAATTTCATGCCCTCTTCTAGAACTTGCTGAGTTATAATAGCATGCATCCCCCTGTCCTGGCACAGATTCACCTCATCACAAACTTTAACATCCATTAAGAATACTGTGTTTTCTGTAGAAATTCAGAATGAATGAGTATGCTTTCCCTTAAAAAGCAGATACTCTTCATGAAGGGAAAGCTATCTTTTACGAAAAATTAAAGATATAAGCACGTGTTTAATGTATGCATCTAAATTACGTGCTTATGTTGTTTTCTGATCCAGAGACACTGATTAAAAATGTATTGAAGGACCTGGAGAAACATCAAGTGAATGTGGAGAAGCTCAGCTCAGCAGAACTGGATGAAATTGCTGATACTATTGCCACTGCAATTCAAAGTGTTGACATTCAGGGCGAAACAGAAAAAAAAGCTGGAAAAACTAAAGAAGACAAGACAGAAACACAAATGAAGAAAGAAGATGCTCAAGAAAGGGCAGAGCTTCAGAATGGATTAATGGAAAACGGTGTTAATATACCAGGTATTTATTTTAGAACATAAGTACAGCAAAAGACAGCTGCCCTAATTTTCCTCTATTGCTTCACCTTAGTGCTGGACTTCTAAAAAACAGTTTTAAAGAAGATGGGAGGGGAAGTTTCTGTATTTCCTTAAGGGCTGTGCAATTTTAGATTGTTGTTTTCTTTTTACAGCAGATTCTTCATTTACCAAAAAAATAAAAAATCTGTTTATGAACACTTGGTCTTCAAGCTTCACAAACAAGATAAACCTATACACCCAATTATATTGAAATAAGAATTGCTTTATGCTGTGTGGTCTAATTTCCTATTCTTGGAAATGAAATGTTTAAGCAGAATGGTAATGCAAGTTATTATATTACAAGATGTATTTCAGAATATGCAGAGAAAAAGATATGTTTTACTGATAATCATATTTAACATGCCACAGTTAATTGCAGAAGAAAGTCTATGACAAGTACAGGTACAAACCCACTCGTTCCCTTTCCTTCCCAGGGAATAAGAAGAGTTATTATGGTTGTTTGTTTCCATCTGCACACATATTTTCCTGGTGATGCAGATTCAGAAGCCGCAGTAATTGCCATTAATGAGTGGATACCACAGTGGAACATAAGTTCCACTTCTCATCCATTTTCTATTTTTGAAATGTTATAATATCTAGTACACCAGAAATGTGTACTGTAAGTCATAAAAAAATGATTTTAACTTTCTGTTTTCATTGTCATGTACTGAAATCCTTACTAGTTAGGGATATTCTGGTTATTCTGATTGCCAGATATTGTTGTAGATTAAAAGGAGCAAACTCGAGGATTTACCTTGAATCATGCTAAGAAAGATGAATGACATTCAGTTCATAAAGCAAAAAGCCAGTGTTATTTGACTGAGGTATAGAATATGAATAAATATTATCATTGTAGTTAAACTATAAGATTTTGGTGAATGATATCTATTGAAATATGTCATTTTCTTCCACCAAAATATGTAAAAGCAAAATATATATTTCCTTTTCCTTTACCATTAATTTCCATTCAGCAAGCTAGAGCCATTTCATTCTCTTTTTTTTTTTTTCCTCAGATATTGGTAAACTGATATGATGATTTGACACTTAATTAGCAAAATAACACTATTACATTGGCTCTTGAAGTACTCTGTCTATTGATCTCACATTAATTTGCTATCAAAGTGGGGTTAGAATAACAATAACAAATTATAGTGCTCCTTACTGTGCCCTTTCAGCTTTGATGTCTCAATGTTTAAATCAAGTAAAAAGGCCACTGCTAAAAAGAAGCCTATAAGAAGTCTTTGTTTTGTATATAATGTTTGCCCTTCTTAACTATGTATTTGTGCTTTTCATATCCTACAGAGAATGGAGTGCATGAAGCCGGTGTGAGAACTGACAAAGAGGTAGAGTACCAGTATTTTAACAGAACAAGGGCTCCATCTCAGAATAACAGGTTTCTGTGCAGTGAAAGACAAGTTCACACTTCTGAAATATAAAATTTATTCTATGTTTTGTGTGGCTATGATTCAATACCACACATAGACATGTTGTTGTTGATGCATTGAAATATTAAATGAGCATTTATTTAAACCTAAGCCAAAATGAGTTTTGATGTTCAAAAAGAAAAACAAGTCCTTTTTTCCCCCTTCCTCTAATTTTTAAATAGACAGAATTCATAATAGATTCAAAAGGTTTGGCCAAATTCAGGCTTTTCCTCAAATTGGTAAATTTTGAGCCTTGAGATGCTCTTGAAAATTCTTTTCCCCCTGTCCTTTGGCTCTTAGTTCTGGGCAACATCAGGGGTATTTCAAAAGCTCTAGGCATTACATCTTGTAGCCTGGCTAGTAACATCGAAATTAGCATTTTAATGCAGCTTACTTTTACAATATTCCTCTTGAGCTTTGAATCATATCCTATGGACTGCTGTCCAATATTTAGCCATTTTTGAAGTGTATTCATCCTTTTTTTTCTCAGTTTCATGGAGCAGAAAAATGTCAAAGGAATATTTTAAAAAACTGTGTGGAACTGCTCCTACTATGTACTCTATCAAAAGCTAATACTGCAAGACTATAAATGGCCAAATCCTCTTGTGTTCACAGTAAAATCTCTCCATCCCTTCTACCAAACACGGAAAACACAAACAAAAAGTGTGGCAGGAGCATTAAAACACCCACATGAAAATCTTCAAGGAATGATGTGATGTAGTCACAACAAACTTCCAGAGGATCCCATATATAAATTTCTTAGTGACAGTTTGAACAGGGAATGTTTGAATAGAATTTATTGTGACACAGAGTAAAAAGTGCCCATTATCCATCATTTCCTCCCAAATGTTTGGCTGCAATAAGGTTGTGTAATGAAACTAGCTAATGAATTTTTCCAGGCACCTGTTTTGACTTTGGCTCATTTGCTTATTGTTGATTTATTAGACAGATTTTAATTTTCTGTGATCATATGTTTAGCTTGTTGGATCACTCACATAGAATTTGTCACCGTTTCTAGAGATGAGGAAGGGAGACAGAATTGGTCATATAATATCTGTTCCTTTTCTGGTGTTATAACTTGTGGGACCCAAAAGGTATGACTGTTTTCAGGCCCAACTCAGGCATATTGATGTGCATTTCTATTTTTCTCCTTTTCATTAACTTATCTGATAACAAAGTTTCATTTGTGTCAATACTTAGACACACAGACACATAGGAACTACTGGAAAAATATGGTGGCATAATTTAATGCTCTTTTATTATTACTGAATAAACAGCGTGTTCTTAAAATAGTCTAGCAGTTTATAGAAATTTAGAAAATGACCATGCAGCAGTTTTATGAGTAGACTCTACCATATCAATAAGAGTTTGAAAAATTATATCCAGGTTTGATGAGTATATCCTTCCTGTGTTTAGTTTTAAATATAATATTGTTCTTTTAATACAGGAGAGCACTGCAAAACTAATTAGATTCTTGGATGAGAACACATTAGCTGAAAACGTGCGTAAAGACCTATTTCCTGAAGAACCTACAAAGATAGAAACTAAGAAATCTGAAGAAACGGACTCTTCTTTCTCAGAAGACACAAATGCTGGTGTGGAAAATGTAAAAAGTGAGACTTTCTCAAGGGAGCTGACAACTGAAAAGACCAGTGAATCTGACTCCAAAGACCCGAGCCAGACCAGTTACTGGATTAAGAATGCTTTAATGCAGGAAGGAAACTCCTATGAGGAGCCTCAGAAAAACACAGGACAAGGTTTACAACTTGAAGTGAAATCTTCTGAGGAGAAGCAATATGGCTATATTGTGACAGTGAAAGAGTAAGTACGACAGCCAATTTGAATGGCATTTTTAACTGGGGAAAAGATAAAGTCATTGCACCTAATGAAATATGAATGTACAAGAGACAAATGCCACAGGCCTGATTTTTAATACATCTGAAACTGTTTGGAATCTGTTCAGTACTTTGATGAAAATACAAGCAAACAGTTCTGTTTTCTTACAGTTGCCTTTCCTCCCTTCCTGAAGACATTAAATTTGTAGGTCTTTCGCTTAGACCTCTCTCTATCTTCTCCTGTTCTAGTGACCTTCCAATATGTCAGTAAGTGTGCTTATAGTTAGGACGTGAGCTTTAAATATTTGACTTGAAAGTACTCTAAATATCAATGCCTGAGTCATTCTTTCAAAAAAAC
Source organism: Bombycilla garrulus (assembly GCA_013400315.1). Classification (NCBI taxonomy): domain Eukaryota; kingdom Metazoa; phylum Chordata; class Aves; order Passeriformes; family Bombycillidae; genus Bombycilla; species Bombycilla garrulus. The sequence continues at coordinate 426,796 of VXBU01011434.1, read as the reverse complement.
GACACATAATAATAAAGTGCAGTATTTTCTCTGTGCTTTCATTTTGATCTGAAAATAACACATATAGGAATCCAAACATCACATATGCAGCTAGTTTAGAAAGAAAGACCTAATGATTTCAGGTCATGCCTCTAATGAATTTGACATTTAATACTTTACTTTCAAAAAGGCAACTTTAGCCTCCTGATATACACAGTTCATTACAGGATTTGGGATTTTAGAACCATGTAGGCACTTTTACATCCTTCTCCCCTCTGTAGAACAATGTTAAATTTGATTAGCAATCCTGACTCTTCTGTGAGAAATTAGGAATTTGTAGGATGAGCTTACAAATCACTCTCCAGTGTCATAGAGAAACTGAGGCAGAAATTTCTTTGTTATGTATTGATTCTTTTGACTTAAGACTCTCAAGGCCTAAACTTGTTAATGGGATTGAAGGCAGTAGGATTGTGGAGGATTCTTGTTTCTACTATACTGTGTTGCACTGAAATGCATGTGGCTGCCCATTAGAAGCAGACCGGAATACCCTTTAACTGCAGCTCTTGGTTCCTGCCTAGGAATGCCATGTGAAGCAGTAGAAGGCATTTTTTCCCCAGCTCAGCACTGCTTCCCTACTTCCCCCAGCTCTTTTAATTCATTCCAATCTGGAAGACTCCTTTCTTCCAAAGAGTATCTCAATGTCACCATCTTCTTTGACTATCCAGACTTATTTGGCTCCTAAATGTGGTAAAGTTTAGAACTGTCAGAGCTCTGTTAAATGAGAGACATTCTGAATTTCAGTGTTCACAATCTGGAGATTCTTCACTGTATCATCTCAATTGGTTTTCTACCTAGCTAGTCTCCCACTGATGGATTTTCCTTGAATTATGTCATTATTCAATGAAACTTGCTGAAGAAAGTCACTTGTCCAAAGATTCTTGGTTCTAGAGGAGTCTGTGTATGCAAATATCATTTACCTTCTTTATCATTTTTAATGATTTTTAACTGGCTGGATGGCCAGGCCCAGGGAGTGGTGGGGAATGGAGTTACATCCATGGTTGTAACTCTGGCAAGTGTGTTCCACAGGGCTCAGTGCTGAAGCCAGTTCTGTTTAATATCTTTGTTCATGATCTGGATGAAGGGATCAAGTGTGTCCTCAGTCAGTTTTCAGGTGGAAACCAAGTTAGAAGGGAGTTCTTCTTGAGGGAAGGAAGGCTGTGCAGAGAGAAAAGCCTCAAGTTGGACCAGGGGATGTTCAAATTGCATATTAGGGAAAACTTCACAGAAAGGGTTACTTTGAGAGCTTTGAAACAGGCTGCCCTGGGAAGTCACCATCCCTGAAGGTATTTAAAAGGCATGTACATGTGTCACTTAGAGCCATGATTTAGTGGTGGACTTGGCAGTGCTGGGTTAACAGTGGGACTCAATGATCTTAGAGTCTTTTCCAACCTAAATAATTCTATGATCCTATGATTCTGCTCAGTGCTATAGCTGACATTTATGGGGAGACTTGTTCCCTATCAGCTTCTGAGGTTTTGCAAGTATGATCCAAGGAGAGGCTAGCACTGCTGCAGTCAACTCCGTGAAATGCTAAGAGGATGCCAGCATTTAATTGTGCCACAAACCAAAGATAAACATTTCCATCTAATACTTGAAGTAAATATTTGTGATACTTTGAAGACTTCTCAAAATGGCAGTCTGATTATCAATGGCAAGAGCAGTAGGTCACTCATGCTGTGTTTGTCAAGTGACCTTTCAGATGGTTGCAGCACTGCAATCCATACCAATCCATATTATCCATCAGTGCTAAGCTTTGGAATGAATTGACACTTTCAGTGTAGAAAATTGTCCAGCAAATCCTCCACTGTGCTGCTTCAGTACTTTATTCTGAGAAACCAATCAAATTGGTGATTTATTTTGTTTAATCTTTTCTCTTTCAAAAAATTCCTATCTCACCATTGGAGTATTTGTGTAAGATTTTTTTCTTTCTCAGTGTAATTGCTTTGAAGTGTTTTATTAATTTTAACTCTAAAGCAATCTTATTTTTTAAAAGTAATCTATGAGATGTTATTTTCATTTTTATTCTATGTTTGCCATAGTTAAAAAGCACCTCTGTTATAGTTGGGATGCATCAGAGTGAGCTCTCTAATCAGAGAAGTCTTGCTTTGGACTCTCTATTTTCTGAAATTCTAGTTCTGAACATTTGGGAACCTTTTTTTTTATTTTTGTTCAAAACCATGCCAATTCTCCCATTTGTTTGGCAGTATTTGCTCTAAAATGAGGGCCTAGATCCCACAATCAAAATATTTACACAGTGTTTAGTCTCCTGAGTGTCTCATGAGGAAACTCAAAGCCTGACTTTCCAGAACATGTAGTTCTTACCACCTCCAGTAAATCTAAATGTAAGCTGCTGCATGCTCAGCAGTTTAAATAGCCAAGCTGGCGTGCAGTTTCTCAAATATGAGATTGAGTAGCTAGACTTAAATGCACTAAGAGAAGTCCTAGTTTGAAAGTTTGTCTCTTTCCACTGCTTATCGCAGTCTTTCAAGCTTCAAAATCAAGTCATGCTTGTCTGAAGCCACTCTTGGACACCTAGTGCAGAGCAGCCCGTCCTGTTCTATGATGTATCAGAAGGCTTGTGCTTGAAGTTTTCCATACAAATGCAAGATCACAGACAGCTCATGGCAGCTCTCTTAGCCTGTGAGCCAACTTCTGGCATTGTTGTATTATGCATTTCCCGGATAGTTCATGTTTTGTCGTTAGCTCTCAATTCCAGACCCTCTATGTGAAATTGTAGAGGTTGTAAATCTGTCGACAACACTTTCAGCGAGTTGGATCCTGCCTGCATGGCTCTGCATTTCACTGGAGGTGGCTGCTGTTCTGCTCAGGGGCTGGGAAAAATGGGCCTTGTGTTCATGGTGTAAAATTGCTACAGAATATGATTAGTCTGACCCATTTAACGTGCTGAAGGGTTGGGTTAATTGCAAATGCTTGATATTATTTCTCCACCGTTACAAATGTGATAAATGACACTGCTTTGCATATAATGATTGCTTTCCTCAGGGTGGCGTTCGGGTTAGGACCCTGAAGCTGGGTTGTGCAGAAGTCTTGGTTTATTCCTCAAGTTTTCTCTTTTCTTAGGCAGGCCATTAAAGAATTGTATTTTTTATGGTCTTCATTATTTCTCCCCTACCAGGTGGAAACATTCTAATTGCATTTAAAAATGAAATTTAAAATAAATAGGAAAAGTTAATCACAGTATCTACAGCAATGAAACAGGGCTGATAGGTTTTATCATTCTCAGTTACTAGAAGATCTTGATGTCTCTTAGTAGCTAAAAATTTATATTCCATGAGGCTTTGCAGCTCTTTTTAGAAAATATTAACAGAATGTTCTTGTTTTTTAATACATATATGCAAAAAGAAATACTGATTTCACCTTCTCTGTATATCTCACTGTCCTTTTTGAAATCATTATTCTACTTACAAGTGCACTTTATCAAGAAAAAGAGATTTGTGCATATTCTTTACTTAATTTCTCCAACTAGCTTTAAAAACTAAGAGAAATTATAAACACACATAAACCAGAAAATCTGTTGTTACTGAAGTCTGTTAAAATCACCAAAGGACAGCATAGCTGACATTAGAAAAGAAGTTAAATGTAAAATTTTTATCTCTGTTTTTTACTTCCCTTATACAACTCTTCCTTTGTATAAATAAGTTTCATAATGTCCATAATTGATTTTAAAGCCAAAGGTTTTGCTTCTGACAACATAGTTTGACCCCCTATCTGAATAATAAACATGGAAAGTCCTTTCCTGTGAAATTATCCAGTACGCACAATTTGGTCTTTGTGTCTCAGCACCAGAACTTGCAGAGAGACATAATTCTAGATTTTTTTTTTTTATTGCCAACACTTCATGCATAATTATTAATGGTCCCTAGGGATTTCTAGACATGACATCTTTTTTTCATCTGTAATTCTCCAGTTTTCTTGTGATTCTTAGAAAGTGACAGAGATCATATCCCCCATATTACTGCTTCACTGCCTCAATTAGATATTCCCATAGGAAAATGGTACTTCATGCTTCCTATTCATCCACAAGAAAATGACAGAAAAGCAGTAGTTAATGTGCCTTTGTCACAGAGAGCAATAAATACTGCCTTTTTTTTTTATGTGGGTGTTCAGCTTTGTATATTTTTTATTATCTGTTATATGTGCAGAGATAATATGATAATCTGTTCTACTTCAGCTGCCCTTAGCTTTTGTGCTTTCAAATTCTGTTGAAATATATTGTGACAGAATGTGAATTCTCACCTGCTGATGTAGATCACTTTACAAGAGAAGAGTCCTTCCCAGTGTCCATCTTTCCCTCCTTGAAGGGCTTTGCTCTCCCAGGTGTTCTCCTCTCATTTCTTGTGAGACCAGCTCTGCATTTTTACCTCTAGAGGAACATAGAGGGAAAATTTTCTAATTGATGTAGCTGGTGACCAGCCAACCTGCTGCACTAGTGACAGCAATGGCAAAGATTCACTCCGGTCCTGAAGCAATTTTGGGGTAATTTTGGGAGTGTGCCTGGAGTCCCCAGTAGCATCACAAGGACTCCCTCAGATCTGTGTTACTCCACTTAGCTGAACAGGAATGGCTGCTGGCCTAGTTTCCCAGGGCAGGCATTCTGAGACGCTCTCATTCCTCTTTCCATGCCTCTGTGCTGCTTTAGCATCCTAAGTTTGGGTCTTACATAGCAGGTCTTTCAAAGAGCAGCTGGTTCAGGTACTCCACAGCCTCTCAGTGAGCACGCTCAGGTCACTCTGCTGACTCTGGGCTATAGAACTGCACATTAAATATGCCACTCTAAGGGTGGGGCTAGGGGCTGAGCTTTGTTTTTATAAACAGTGGGAGTCATTAAAACCCTGAGATGCTGCACTATCTCACAATAATACGTGGTCAGATCTTTTAGGATACCACAGTGCTTTTTGGGCAATTACCATTCAGGTCATTATGAAACAGTAATGTATTTTAAACTTTTAGAATAAGTGAGAACAAGAAAGCCAAAGATCAGGATACATGGGAATGCAGCATACTGAATCTTAGTGTATTTTATCATCTGACAGTACATTTTCATCAGTGCTGTTCTGCCCAATCCTGGGAAGCTCAGATGTAAAAATGCTGTCATTTGATTTTCATGCATTGTTTGTTTTTTCTTTTTTATAAATTTCTTAGTTCACATTATGTGTACAAAATGTAAATGTTTGACCACTAAAATTTAGAACGATGTAATTTCCTAAGTAGAAAACCAATGAATAAATTTGAACAGAAGTTCTCTGGGCACCCTGTCCTAGTGTCTCAGGAAAGAATCTTCTCCTAACACTAATCTAAACCTATTCTCTTTCGGTTTGAAGGCGTTCCCTTTAGTCCTGTCACTGTACTTCCTGATGAAGAGCCCCTTCTGATTTCCCTGTAGGCCCCCTTCAGACTCTGGAAGGCTGCTTTGAGCTCCCCACACAGCCTTCCATTCTGCAGGCTGAACAGCCCCAAGCCTGTCTTCACAGGGGAGGTGCTCTAGTCCCTTTATGAGCTAGTATTTGAGTTTCTTCAGCTCCGTTTTTTGAACACTGTATTGTTGGATGTTTGTCATTTTACATTATAAATTGATCTGGGCTTTATGCTGCCTTGAAGGAAGATGGGACATACGAAGGAAGGGAAAGAATGAAAAATCAAAAGTGCATTAAAATGTGTATCATAATTTTCCCCCAGTCTCATTTACTAATTATTTCGTATGAAAAAGTTATTTGATATGAAAGGGCAGGTTTACATTTTCAAGGCTTTTTTGCATCAGAGGTTCAGGGTGCACAACAAGTGAATTGCGCTGTTTCCAGCATTCAGCTTAAAATGCATTAGGGAGTACTTTGGTGGGGTCCATTTCAGCCTCGGAAGGGAGGGCAGCACAATCACGGCACAGATTATTGCCATTATTTCTGTGCTTCTGCGGGCGACAAAGCATCTGTATGAATTTGTTACTATTAACACAGCTGGGGGTACTGAATGTTTGAAGTAATGCAAGCACAGGCTGGCACGGTGTCACACTTTGATTATAACTCCAGAGAGTTGGTCCTTCTCAACTTCTCTCTCACTCCGCTGTTTCCAGGATGCTGTTATGTCCTCTGACCTTCATAGTCCAACCGCTGCCATTGATTTTTAGCAAGTGTCATTTGTGTTACAAATTGGTCTGGACTTGAATCTGTCTGTCTAAAAGAGGTTTAGATTCACACTTACTGATGGTGGGAAAAGAGGGCAAAAATTACGGAAAGTGGGAATTCGCTGAGCTGTCAAAACAGAAGTAAGCTTAAAAAGGTTTTAAGGCTAGTATAGCCTTTGAGGAAACAAGCATGAAAAAACAAAAGTGCAGCCCAATAAAATTGCAGTGTCCTTAAAATGATTATGATAACAGTGCTGTAAAGTCAGGCACCTCTCAAACAATCCTGTGAAAGCTTTGAAGTTATTTGGTTGCTCTCTTGAATTCTGGATAAATGTGAACCATATACAAAATTAATCATAATTTAACTTAATATAAGACACAGACTTGTGTTCAAACCAAAATAAATCCATGAAATGCATTCCTTCCCAAAGTCTCTGCTGGAGATGTGTGCTTCAAGATATATGAAGTTCAACTGAAGCATGGACAAAATCTCAGACTCAGACAGGCAACGTAGGCTGTTCTAACACCATGGACTTAAAGCATCAGTGTCCAGGACTTTCATTATAGATTATCAGATGAGTTACTCTCAGGGGGACTTCCAGACAAGAGAAATAAATACAATTTCAGTGTCCAAATGTTTGTTTGTTTGTTTGTTTGTTTTTAGGCTTAGTAGGCTCAGAAAGAATTTAATGGCAACACTACACTCAGTAGTCCTTGCCATGGCAGTTACCACCTCTGTGACCTGCAATGAGCCCCTCTAATGTCTCAATTTCTTCTCCACTGTGTGGATAATATGCATTGTTCTTGTGATGACTGAGACTTTCTTTGTGTCTAGAAAAAGAGGAGTAGGAGTTGGAGAAGGCTGGATTCAATAGTTTTATACTGGTGGTTGCCAGCCTGATGAGAATGGCAGTCATGTCACTGCACTGCTCTGTCTTTTCCAGCAGGCTGTGTGCTACCTGAGCTGGCAGGGCTCCATCCTTGGGGCAGAAATAGATTACACTCTTCTCCAGTTATTCCCTCCTCAGGCAAATGTGACATCCTTCCTTTGGACTGTGAGGTGTGTGGCTCAGAAGCTGGCAGTAGCCAGGCTTGGCAAATGACCTTTGACCCCTGAGAACAATGGTGCTGGTGTACTAAAAAGGTGCCATGAAGCCAATTCCTTGTTTGTTTGAGTCAGTTGGAAAGGAGTCAGTTGGAAGAGGGGACTGAAAATCTCCAGTGGAACCTTGGTAAAGCTGTATCTGTTTATTACAGTACCATCAGCAGCTCTCCCATGCCTCAGTTACCACTGAAATTTGCACACAAGGAATTTCACATAAATCCATTTCATACATCAGTAGCTGAGTTTCCCATTATGTTGCTTGTTAAAATATTTACTAATCTTAGCAGAAAAAAAGAAAGAAAAAGAAAGAGAAAAAAATAGGGAAATCCAAAAGAATTAAACTCTGTTCTTAAAGTAAAAGTTTTCCTAATGTTGTTTACAGCTTCTCTGAGATGGAGAAGTGCTGTGATCACAGCCTCTGAGACCACATCAGTGATAAGCTACTGTTTTAAGCTATACAATTTAAGTCCTGGCTTTTTAAATCTGAGGGCCACTGAGCCTGGGCCTCCAGGAGGCCGTGCCAGGGACCCTCTCTTCTCCTTTGTGGAAGCACCACACGTGGAAGACCCTCAGGTCTGCAGCACCTTCTACTGAGATATATCTAAGAAACTTGGGGGAAAAGCGGCTGACACAGCAAAACCACAAGTTGTACCTATCCTTCAAATCAACAGGAGATAAATGGGATGCTCTTCATACTGACTTTCAGGAGAGTGAGTCACAGAGCAAAGGGCAGGGTGTCACTGCAGATTAAGAGCTGGTTATGAGATAGAAGAGAAAGATTTGTCATGAACTGCTGCTCCTCAGCATGTACAGAGATTAGTGGTACCCCATCGATAAATTGTCTCTGTTAGGAAGAACTGTGGAGGATTTAAAAAAATTCCAGATGGATTTAAATACATTGAGGGATTAAGGAGTACAATGGTAGATGAAATTCAGCTGGAATAAGTGTGACAGAATAATAGACATTAACAAAAATAATACTTTGAGGAAAAGAAAAAGCAAAAGGTGTTCTTTAAACTCCTCATAGTGTGTGCTTTGAGGCTGTGAAAAATTTGAAGAAAAGATTTTCTATATCTATATACATGAATCTTGCTCTTCATATGGTGGCATATGTTTTCAGACTTGAAAATTTAAAAGAAAACATGCAAATCCTGAAGGCAGTGGCCCATTTCCCAACATTTCTAGAACACCAACTACTCTAATGCATATCACTGAGGTCAATAGTTCAGGAGGAGATACTTTTTTAAAAGAGAGATTTTTCTAATTGTTAAGCAGATATATAATCACATTGTTTGTAGAATTATAAGCATAATCTTATTTAATTTCGGAAGGAATACTCTTGCTGCAAGGTATAAGGCAAAAGGAATTAATGTCTGATATCTGTCTGTTCTTGGCCTAGGGTACAGTGCACAAGTGACACATGGAAAGTGCTTGGTTGATATTATTTTTAAACAAGGTTCATGTGCTTCGTGAGGATGACGTAAGGAAAACGTGGCACCATTCCTGACCACTGAGTCAGAGACTGAATCATTTAGACTGACTTTTTCATGTATAATATTCTCATTTATTTGGTCAGGTATTCCTGGTACTCCTGGGATAGAATATCTGTGTTTTGCTGCTATTTGTCTGAGTTTTGGGCAAGTGCCTGAATAATGGCAATTTCATAGACACACTTTCACTGTTTAAATTTTCCCTCAGGGAATTGAGGAAATACTGTTTTTTGAATACTGTTACTGAATAACTCTTTTAATGTCTTTTCATCTTTCTTTCTTGATTATTAATGGTGTAAGCACAACAGTGCCCAAGCCAAAAAAAAAATTAAACAAACAAAAAATAGGAAATTAACTAATTTTTTTTTGTTTGTCAAAGCACTGTTTTTCCCAGGATAAATGGATGCTTAGGTAGTCCTTACAGATCCCAGCTGATCACTTCTCTTGCCCTCCCCCAGAATTTTTCCAGAATTATCTTGGACTTTATTTCTTAGCACTTACTTTTGGGCTATGCTGTATTTAGTGCTAGTTTTAGAAAATCAGGTAGTAGCATGTCCCAGGTGGCCCAAAATAACCTCCAGTCTTGTTCTGGTGGCTGCTGCTGAGAACTGACTCAGGGTCTGGGGTTAGTATATACTGCTGGGAATGTGTTTCCTTCGGCATGACTCTTCTCACTCTGTCTTGATCCCAGCAGCAGGAATTGGAAATTGCTTTCCTGCTCTTTATCCTTTTGACTGCTTTTAGCAGGCAAAGCAGTCATGGCTGGTGTGCACCTGCCCCTTGCTTGTGGAGAGGCAGTGCCCGTGTCCTGGCATTCCGGCTCCTCCGCTTCTCCTTGCCAAGCAGTGCACTGAGAGGGGAGATAGGATGGGAAACAGACCAAGCCTGACACTGGCCCATGAGGGTGGGTGGTTAAAAATGCTGAAGTCACCTGTTCCAACAGTCTCCCTCTACTGGATTTAATATTTTGTATTCATTACAGCAGGTAATAAGCAAATAGACAGTTCCTAGCACACCTGTAACTCATTTTACAGAAGCTTTAAAATACCTCTACACACCTCAGAGTCTCGTCACTCAGCCTCAGCCCCGTGACAGACATTCTTGCTCTTTTCCAGGCGTGGAGGAAGGATGGCAGCTTGGCTGGAGCTGGCCAGGCTGCTCCTCCCAGCTTGCCACCAGCAGGGATTTTGCCTGCACCAGTCAATGTCCATACCGCTGCCAAATGGTGTTAGCAGCCAGAGAAAACAAGTCCTCAACATTATTCATCCTAAAGACAGACTCCTTATTTGACTCTCTAATGCATTCCATATGGTATTCCAGACTCATATTTCTGAACTTTGATTTTTCTTTTTTTAGGTTTAGCTTTTTATCTTCAGTACTAAGGAGACAGTGCTGCATATTATGAAAGTGATACTGTTATAGACTGTTGCTCTGTCAGTGACAGGAAGCTGATTTGATGTCAATCAAAACAAAGATATTACTGAGAAATGGCCAGGTGGAACTTCCTTAAATAATTATTTTAAACTATGAAATTCGTCTTTCCTAAAATTCAGTATTTAAAAAGACTAGAGGAAAAAAAAATAATCTCAGTTCTCAAATTAGTACTAAAAAAATCTTCAGTGTAAAAATTACTATTTGTGTCCACTGAGAGAATGAATGTTAAAAAATATTAAATGTAAGCACTTGGAATAAATATAGTGGTAGACAGGACTACCAAAATTATGTTTTTCAGATCAAAGCTCAGATCAGCTCCTACAGTAAAGCACTACCACAAGAAGCCATGAATCTTTGGTGAACCCATCCAGGCAAGTCTTCTGGTAGACTTCTTTTTTGCTAACACGTGAATCTGTGGGATAAAGAACCAAATGAGAAAGGATCTTACAATTCTTACCCAACACTTTGACCTGCAGGGCATAATCTGTGTGTAGCTCCCATTGTTTAATAAAAGTTGATTACTGAAATTAAATTCTTCAACAGATTTCATCCGTTCAGCTTCTGTTTTCAAGAGCTTTGGATACGTGTTTTGTTACCCATGTGTTTAATATCTTTTCCCTTTAAGGCACATTTCTGGGTGTGAAGCTGAAATGTGGTTATTTCAGAATTTAGAGTGAAAGCCAGACTGCCTCATTTAGGTACCAAACTGCTGGATGCTGCACATATTCCTCCAGGATGTCATCCACTTCATTTCACATCATTGAGCTTCTTGAGAGACAGGTGAAGACATACCCACACAGGGAGGTTAGACACCTTCTTTCCTCCAGTGATTAGAAGGGACCTTTGAAGACTCCAGAAGACAGCCCAGGCTGCAAAATATCTCCCTGTTTCACTGAGACATGCCAAACAAGTAGGATGTTTCAGGGATCCAGTGTGTCTAGTGCTGCTCTGCTGACAGGCACATTGTCTAGGATCTTCTGTCTGTCTTCTGCTTATTACTGTGGGGCTTGAAGAGTGAAGGAGGAGGTGGAAGAGACCTTACTGAAGCTGGTCTGAGCAGTTTTAACTCCCACATGCTAGATGAGTGCTCTGTGTACCAGAAATGAGAGATAGCACTGTTCATCATCCTCTTGATGGCCCAGTGGTTCATCCTCAGGCCTAAAAGCAATAGAGAAAGATAAATAATGCACAGAAGAGAACCTGACTCTTAACTTGCAGCACTCAGGAGTAAGGAAGACTGCTGGTCCAAACTTAATTTTTTGAGCATTTGTGCACTGAAAGTGGTTTTAAAGTCAACATAAGTCTGAATAAAATGTCTCCTCCCCAAAAGTCCTAGATGCTGGTTTCAAGCTCTATTTCGTTCTCTGATTTAGATGTGTGTTAAATACTATTCAAGCTCAAGTGTAGCCAAACTTTTCAACATTCTCCAGGGAGATAAGTGGAGTGGCCATCCCACTGTGCTTGAGTTTGGACAGCAAAAGAGGCTGGGTGTGAGTGGCATTTACCTGCCCAGAAAATATACTTACTGATACTGCTGGGAGGATACTGTAGTTAAGCATTCAGGTAACTTTCAGTCTGCAGATTAATGCCATGCAATTTTATTGTACTGCTCATCACTCTTGAAAATGGGCAAACTGGCCATCATTGTGTTCTGATCTTAGCAAATTTTAGGTCTATTGAACCCTACCTTACTTAAGATTTTACTGGGGATTAGTCTGACATTTAGGTTTAGAGAGTGCAGTTCCCAATGTCAGGCCCATTTCTGTACCGTATATTATTCTTCATTTTTGCAGAAAATGATTCAATTGAATTAATCTGACAGGGCTGACTGGATGTCCATTATAGTGCTGCATTACAATTGCTAAACAGAGTATTGGAAGGGCACTAGGTACAGTCTGGTAAAGACAATACATAATTTGAGTGACGGCACTAAGGGAGCATTTCAGAGTTCAGTAAGTGGGTTTCCAAGGCGCTTGGCAATTGGGACGAGGAAAAGCAAGTGAGAGCAACTGCTTGTGAGACTGACATAACCTCAGCATAGCACTGAGCTACATGTTGATCTCCTTGGGCTGAGAGCAGGCTTGGCAAACGCCAGCAATCGAGCCATCTGTAGAACTGCATCAGATTTCTAGCTACCAAAACGGTTCAGTTTATGGGGTTGTTTTGACAGGCATGTTGGGAAATACAGAACATATAGTTTTCATCATTGTTTACTTCTGTATTTCCTCTCGTTCCCTTTGACATTGCCCACTGGCTCGTATTAGAGTTTGAGATCCATTTAGCTCAGCATGCGGAGCTGGCCTTGCTGCCAGTGTCTCTCCCCACAGAACTCCTCCTGTGCCTTCATTTACATGTTTCCTTTTTGTTCTTTAACCAGAAGGGGAAACTTTGAGCCTTGAATGCATAAATCATTAGGTCCAGGTCAAAAAGAGGCCATTATTCAAAATGTTTGTTCTCACTCATCAGATTTGTAGTTAATCTTGGGAATTTCTTGAAAACGTGGAATCCATTTGTAACATTGTTCAGAGGACTGGAGCATGAAGCTGAACTGGTCTTGAGATCAGTGTCCAATATTCAGCACTACTCTTCTGTTAAAACGGTCTAACTGGCCATTCATTAAGCAAGTCTGGTCCATAAGACCCTGGTCTTCTCTATTGCCCACAGCAGGCCTTTAGCAAGACTTTCAGTTCACCAGTGAGTTAACTTCACTGGGATCAGGGTGCTCCAAATATGCTCTAAAATCAGCAAGATGTGCTCTAAAACCAGTCAGAGCTACAAAAGTTTAGAACTTTTGATAGGGGAATGAGTGAAGCTTCTAAGTTAATTTTCAGGTTGCATAGCATTTGCTGCTACATCTCCATGTTTAGTAAGGAGTGGTATATAGAACCAACAGTGTTGGTGTTTCTAATCTTAGATCCATGATGGATGCAAGACAGATTATAACTTTATTGTCTTTTATATAACAATGCCAAGCACCTGACAAGGAAAGTTGGTGTAATTGTCTTCATTTTATGGACAGTGGAATTGTGGAATTGTGGGTCAGGAAGATGTCTTGACTGGGGTAACTGTACAGACCTCTCCCAGATGACAACGTATTCTGTTCCTCATTAATTATTTGTTTATTCTCTCGTTTATGTATAAAACCACTGAAAACAGTGGGATTGTATAGACATTAAAAAGAAAAAAAAAGGCTGGCATTACTATGCATTTTGTAGCAGGAACTAAGGAGAAACTCACTTAATGGGATTGTTCTAAGTGGTGCCGACTTCCTGGGAGCAGATTTTAAAAATTACTTTTCATCACTGCATTTTCTTGTAAATTGAAAAGTTATATCTGAATAGTCAATAGCAGAAGAAGATTATCATTCAGTGTTCTATTATTTAAATTACCTCTGTAAGTGGATTGTTCCTTAAAATATTTCTGTTTTCAGCTTCCTCACTGGGAGGGACCTAGACACTGGAAGATACAAAATCCTATTTTCACCAGACAATCTAATTTTCTTGTATTCAATGTCCAGTACACTTTGTGGAAACACTTTGACAGTTACATAATGTTGGGCTTCCAAATCCACTCCTGAGCATTTAAATGGATTGCACTAATTTTCAGAAGTGCTCAGCAGCTCACATTAAAGTTAAGAGGCATTTATTCCTGTGCTTTTATTTGATATTCATCTCTAAATTAAATAGCTTTATAACCTAAGTCCTGCCTTTTTTATGTGGTTGGTTAGGGGTTTGTTTGTTTGTTTGTTTTTGTTTTGGTGTTTTGGGTTTTGTCTGTTTGTTGCTATTTTATGGTTTGGNTAGCTTTATAACCTAAGTCCTGCCTTTTTTATGTGGTTGGTTTGGGGTTTTTGTGTTTGTTTTTGTTTTGGTGTTTTGGGTTTTGTTTGTTTGTTGCTATTTTTTGGTTTGGTTTGATTTTTGTGTGTGTTTGTGTTAGCTGAAACTCCTGATGAACTTATAGGGAGCTGATTGGATCAGGATTATTTTAGGTCAACCAAGTAGATCTGAAATGAATGATTTATTTTTGACATGATTAAACTGGATACAGAAGTTTTCATGGCTATGTCAGACATTAACTCATGGCATCAGAGTCTTGAACTGAGCTGGGGAGTCTTTCCATCTGAAGGGATAATGCAATACTACCATATAATATTGGCTATTTTTAGCAGATATATAAAAGCCTTATTTTCCAGGAGGTATAATAGTGCAAGAGCCATGCCCTGATCAAGCAAAAGCAGTAGTGAAATATTTTGCATATGGCACTCCAAAAGACTTTATACCTATCAATCTCTCTATCTTTATAAACCCCAAAGGAAATATTTATATTTCATTCCCCACTTATTTATTCACTGTCATTAGTGTGTCAAAGTACATTTTACCAATAATATGAGATAGAGATTGGCTTCTGAGTGAGACAGTTCTGCTACTGGTTCAGTAGGGTCTGAATCTGTCAACTGAAAAAAATAACAATTGGGTAGCAGTCGCAGATAGAGATGGTATTACAAGACAAAGCAATGGAAGGAAGTACATTGTACATGAATTTTATATACTTTCTGACTCTTTTCATCTTCCAAGAGATGTTCAGACAAAGTGTCTCACTATTTGTTCCTTATCTTAACCCTTATTTTTTGTCTGTCTTTCTTGGTTTGTCTAACACTTCCCGTTGAATTAATTCCATAGTTGTTGAACCCTCACAATCAATAGGCAAAATATATTTCTAAGAAAAGCCCCACTCCCTAATACAGAAACTGAAATGAGCAGGTTGAAAACTAAGCATACTATGGGAAAGATCACAAATATCACCTGTTCTACAAGTATTGAGTGCTTGCACTGAGGATGAGTGGGAGGGCCATGGGCAGGAGAACAGATGATGTTTGAAAGACTATTCTCATGAAAGCCTGAAATCAGGTCAAGGTAGGTCAGTTTGCTTAGCACTGTGCTGGTAGAAATGGTGGGATTCTCTCAACGTGAATAAAATGAAAGGCAATCACCGTACAAACCGTAAAACAATGAGCAAAATCAAACACTAAACAAAAGCAAAGCATTAGTTGAGTATGGAAAAATCATGGCCTGGCATTTTTAGGGAAAGGTTTTGAATATTCTACTGTCCTGCAACACAGCTGTCATAGAACTGTAACAATACTAGATTGTATCAGTGTTGGGAAGTTGGAAAAATGGCATTGGAAAACATGGTGATTGTAATAATTCTTAATGGGAATCCTCAAATGTGACTGTGAAATCATTAATAGAGTTCTCATCCTGCAGCTTTCCTGTGCTATTATGAATGATAATTTCTTAGCCAATCAAACTGCATCTGAGTTTGTGAACCTTTGTGTTTGAGTTTGATATTGTGTGAGAGTTACTGAGACCGCTCTTGGATGCTCAGGCTTGCAAAACAATGGCCTTCCTGCACCATTTTCCCATCCATTTCCCCTCCAGCGTTATTCCTGGTTTGTAGCATTCCAATGCTATGATTACACCCCCCATTTACTGCTGCTGCCTTGGCTTGTTGCAGCTTACCTAGTTTTGGAAGCTGGGGAATGCTTTTTCAGGGGAGTAGGGAGGGGTAAGCTAGGAGCAGGAGGTTGAGCTTTGCATGTAAGGCTCCCTTGGTTAAAAAGCAGCACCAGTGTACACAGCAGCCTTTGCCTGCATCAGACTTGCTATTACAGTCAAAGCCCACTTGCTGACACCAGTCATTTCAGTAAAATTTAAGCCAACCTCTTTGGAAGAAAAGATTTAATTAACACATAAACCCCAGAGTAACTATGACAATCTGCTTTCATAGTGATGGAAGTAATCACAGTTTCTGTCCACTGTCAGTCCTTGAAATATAACAGTTTTATGAATAATCTATAGTACATTTTTTCCTTACACAATCAATCAGATTCTTTTGTACTTTCACACAAGAACATTTCTGTCTTAGACATCTAGAAAAATTCTGTATTTATCTGGTGCCTTGAGGGGCTGCTTCTGGTTGTGTGACAGGAGGTCTCTTGAGCATTTTGGGCTAGTAGCATGGCGGGAGGCTGAGCAATTCTGTCCTAACCAAGATCCACATGAGATATTCCATTATTTAAATAGAGGTGCCCTCAGGGCAGTGCATGCAGAAGCCAATGAAAAACAGAACAAAACAAAAAAAACAACCAAAAAGCAAGCACCCAGTGTTCATTGCAGATAATAAATAAAACAGTGAAAATTAATTACCATGATGTAAAATCAGATTAAAAAACTTCAGCTCTGATGTAGAAATAGTGACCTTTGAAAAAATCTTTTTCCCTTAGTCCAGTAGAAAAGTATCTAATACTACATGCTTTTTTTGACACCTTCTTCTCCTATTTATTATAAATCCTTGAAGGAAAAAATACAGAACCTTTTTTCTTGTGGGTTAATCTCAGCAAAGTTGTTTCTGCTTTACCGTGGCATAACTTAGATAAGCTTGTAAGGTATAATTTTATGGTCATTGGGGCTTTAACAATGTTGAGAATAAATCTATGATCACAATTTAGACAGAGAATGTTGTCTCTATTATTTTCACTGGGTACTGTTACATAATTTCCGCATCTTTTTTCTTTCTTAATACTTTTTTATTTGGTTCTACAGTACTGAGCAACAACTGAGCAAGGTATGATCTGTGTGTTAGGGATGGAATGTTCTTAATAGATCTTTAGAGTTGTATCAACTCTAAAACCTGAAATTTTCACAAATATAAATTTTGAATCTAGAGAAGTGCTTTTTAAAATGATAGCAGTCATAATGTATTAGGCTTGATTGCAACCTGTTTTCTAAATTAAAAAATGTAAATGTGGCATTGACAAAGGTTAAAGAGATTTAAAGGGGGCTCTGTCAGCACTGTATGCACACACCAAGCTAAATCCTATGTATCTAATCAGTGTCCTCTGGACTGTGTATCTTGCTCCATTGTTTACTTTCAAATCCATAATAATTTTGTATCCTTTCACTGGGCAAAGATTCATTTTAAAATCTAATGAATTTAAAAATATGCTTTTCACTTGTCCATTTGATACCGAGCCTGCAATTTGACTTTCATTGTTTGTTTCCCTCCTTGTCTCGTCAATCCCTTTCTTTCTTTCTGTCCTTTTACTTTATTACATTTTTTATTGAGGACTGAGATGAACTCGTTGCTGCATCATGGGCCCATTACACTTCCTAACAATTCCATTTGCACCTTATTGTTTGTCTTATTGCTGGAAAATTCAGGTGATTCATCATGCCTGAAGAAGCACCTGATCCCAATTCCCTTGATATCACTATGTGACAGGAATACAGTTAGTGGTGGCTTTCAGACTCGAAGAGGCCAAGGTGATAACTCTTTTGGGACCTTTAGCCTCTCAAGTATTGATGAGTTCCATTTTTTTAATGCTCTGTTTTCTTGTTCCCTTTCAACAGCCCCCTGAGTGTGGAAAAGGGCTTGGAGTTAATAAAGGAAGTGGCAGATCTCCTGAAGCTGCAGATGAGTGTCTTCGATGATGTCAAGTATGTACATGGGATTTTCTCCTTTTTTATTTTATTGGATGTCTCATTATTTTTGAATAGTTTGTTTTACAAGGAAATATCTGCTCTTTACTGTCAAAATTAAAGAGACTGGGCAGGAGGGAAAAAAGATAATTGATGATCTTTGTAACAATCGCTACACACAGGAACAAATTATTTTGAGAAAATGATAAAGAATGAGGGTTTTATCTGCCTTCATAGGGGAAAATAACGTGTTCCAAAAGCTATGCAAATATTACCAACTTTATTTTACAGTTTCTAGGTAAGGAAAGTCTTCTGAAGGGTCATTATACCCAGCATTGCCAGGGGGAAAAAAGATGTCAGAGATGGATAAAAGCTTGGGTGCCTGGCTTTGAGTCTGGCATATGGAACACTAGGTCATGCTTTTTGGTCAGCTCCTTATTTAACAAGTCAGAGGGAGTTCAGCTATGCTGAACACTGCTTTTCTTCCTATGATTCATAGTGATGAATGCTCTGCATGTTAATCTCATGAACGAGGAGGTTATGATCTGCCATGTCTAGTAAAGAGTTTTAGATTGAAGATTTTTCTGAAGGCATTTTGGAAGAAACATTGTACTTAACAAAACTTTATCCTCTCTGTATAATACAAACAGAAGTAGTTTGATGTAAAGGTAGTTGAAAGGAAGGGTCAGCTGTGGGAGGATTTTGAGAAAAGTCCCACCTTGGGCACACAGGAAATAATATCTGATGTCTGGGTAGCATCCAGCTCCTGCCTGTGTTTCAGAATGGTTTGGGACTACTTGGCTTGGTCCATGAGTTGGGTTTCTGAAGTGCAGCATCTTTCTCAGCCTCACCTGTGCTGCCATTAGCTACTGTTTGATCTTCATTTACACAATGGAACTCATTGTTTAATACTCTGTTTTAAATCATAGTCTGAAGATGTTTCATCTTTAGTGGAAGTGTTTATTCTTGATTGTATAAAAAAAAAATTTTACCCCTTCTTTTACTGAATTTGTGTGGAGAAATGGACTACTGGTGAGAAAATCTTTTCAGAAACCTGGAAAATACACAGCATACTGGCTTCAGTTTTTGAGAAGGAAAATATTGTTTGTTTTGAATAATGTATTTTGTCGAATTTATTGAAATACATTTTTTATGAATACCAAGTTTTTAAATTGAAAAAAAATACTATATTCTATTGTATACTAGAGAAAAGAGAAGAGAATTTGTAAAGAGAATTTTTACCCTTGACTTTGAACACTTAACAGATAAAGTCTGCTGCACATTTAAAGGAGATACCCCTTGGAACAATTTATCTGCTAGAATCAGTGGGTTTAGATTCATTAACTTAATTCATGTACAGTACAAGAGCACTTTCACCTACCTTTCTAATTGTTAGTATAAAGCCTTTTGATTATTTTTTATAGTTTGATAAATCACAACACATTGTAGTTGATAGGCTGTAGATTCACTCTCTAATGAAAAATATCCTTCCAGTGGTATAGCCAGGTATAATGGACATTTCTTTTAATGTGCAGAATTAGCTGCTTATTTTGCATCTATTAATATGCAGTCACATGACTGTACAGAAAATATTTGTATGATCAGTACCTTAAAAGTGTGGTATGAATTACAGGAAGTCCAAACAGGACCAAACATTCTTTCTATCCATACAATGTTTTTATCAGTCTTTGCCTTTTCAAAAATCTGTATATCTGGGAAGGGTTATCCTAAATCTCAAATCAATCAATAATCCATCCATAATAAATTTTCTTTGTTCAAGAGAATGAGATGCTTTGGCTCAGGTTAAACCCATTAAGTACTAAAGGAAGGTGGAGCTGGTGAGTAGATAAAGCAGTAGTAGAAGCTTTAGACAAAGGCCTTGCCAGAAGAGGAGTTAACACTTTTTGGATTTGTTGTTTTCTTGCCATTGCACCACTGTCAGTGGAAAACAGTATGAATTTGAACAATCTGGTTAGCTTCTCAGTGGCCTCATGGAGAAGGGTTTCAGGAAAAACCTGATGTCATGTCATAGTCACCACTGACATCTCAGGAAATATTTCTCAGGAAATATGCTTCTTACTTGGGCTACGGCACCATGGATGATTTATTTTCTTTCACTGCAAGGTAAAAGTATCCTTTTTCTTAAAGATTAATATTTTTTAAAAAATGGGGAAGTTATATAGAAAAACCTATCAGTCAACCTGGAGAAAGAAGAGCTATAAAAGGGATAAGAATTTGTTATACTAGTCTACTTTAACTCTGACCTGAATATTTGCTTGGTGTGGAGTTCTCAATTCCCTCTTTTCTCTCCAAGAACTCTCACTGGTTAGAAAGAAAGTAGACTTGGATATTTTAGATCATTGCAAAGATTTCAGAGTAATGACATGTTAATGAGAATCACGGAGCTAATTTGAGAGCATAGACAAAGTCCTCTCATCAAATAGGAATAGTGCAAGAACTGAATAGAGAGGGTAAGTGGTGAGGTCTTTTAAAGTTCTTTAAATTCTCAGTTACCAGCTTATTGTCCTTTTCTCTGAAAAAAATCCAAAACCAAAACAAAACAAAAAAAAAAAAAGACCACCCCAAAATTTAAAAGAACTGCATCGCTAATAAATTAATGCCTTTAGTTAGTTTTGTCTGCAGATATCATTCACTCTTCCCTATTCCTGTGCTTTGGAGTTAGGTAAGTGAACAATTGCTTTTGCCATGAACAGGAATCCGACACCCTGTGTTAGCTCTTGATTAGCTGGTGCTTGGTAGTTATCAGCTTATCTTATCTCCTGTCTTTCACAATCCTGCCAACTTTAACCATAGGCTTCAGTTCACAGGATATCCCCAGGCTTGGCTTCCAGAGCATTCAGTCCATCCCTACAGCTGATTTGTTGTAAAGTTTGCATTGACATAAACTTTGCTCAGCCTGTGAAGCACATGAGTGGGAATAGGGAATTCAGACTAAGAAATATTTCAACGTTGGAAAAAAGATCCAACATGTTAGTTGTCATTTTTGGATACAGTCTGAATCTTTATGGAAGTGATAGTTATGCTTAATATGTTTTGTTAATGGTTATGTAGCTGTCAAATAAATTCCATTATTTCTTATTACATCATTAGAGACCATTAAAAGGATATTAGCATGCTGATGTAATTATGCAAGCAGACGTAAAATTACTATAGTTATGATTTTATAATCTAATTATGGGTGTCCAATGCCCCTGGTGATTGATTGTTGGACTGGTATCAGGGAGTGAAGTCAGATGGGTACTGGTGTTTAGGAGGGTTTGTATCTCTTTTCTTTAAAAAAATATGACTTTGCAATCTCCAGCATTGGTCTTCTTCACGTCATTGAGTTATTCACAACATGAGACTTGATCAAGAAACATCCCAATAAAATAAAACTACTGAGATCTCTAAGCTCAGCTTTGAAAATAGTGGAAGGGACACTTAAGGCCTTTAACAATAGTCAAAGTTATTGATTAGAGAATAAATAACTTAACTGATTTCTGATGAGAATACAAATAATTTTTGAATTTTATTTAATGTTTTCACATTTGGGGTATTTACTGCCAACATTGTAAAGGGGAAGTTTCAGCTCTGACCTTAGGTGAATATCTTTATATGGAAAGAAAACAGATTATTCTGATTTCATAGTATTTCAGGCCTTATATCCTACCCTTCTCAGCCTTCAGTTAAGAGTGCAATTTTCAGCTGAATATTACATTCTCTCTGGACTGATATGATTTTCCCAATTGCCATTGAGGATCTTTTGCTCTAGGTGTCTCTTTTTTCCCCATTTTGTTCTGCTTTAGCTTCCTCTACCCATTTATCTCAATGGCAGTTTCCTCATTTTTGCCTTCTATTATACCAAAACTCAGTACTCAAAGAACTGAACTTTCAGGAGATATGTAACTTGACCAGCATTTCCATTTTCATATGTATTTTTTCAGCAGAAAACTTCTAGCAGAGCACTCTATATTCATCCCGTAAAAGTTCATTAATCTCAATCTGCTGCTATTGTTTTGAAGTGTAACAATTCACTATATAACCACATAATCTATATACATAATGTTGAGAGTGAACAGGACACTCAGGCTAAATTTGAAATGCTAATATAAATAGATTTTTTTTAAGTTGAAAAGGCTGATTCTGATTATCTAATATAATGTCCTGGATTGCAAAGCCATTTCATTTAACCAGTATTCCTCTATCATGAGTTGATTCATCCATAGTGTGCGTCCAAAGCTAAGTTAAAAGATGAAATTCCTCATCTTTCAGAGTCTAAATCTCCAACACCCAGGACTGAGGCTGGTTGCTCAGCTTTCCCCTCATAGTGCTCCCTACCCACAGTGGGACTACAGCTGAATTCAGTGTTTACTTAAATAGTTTATTATATGAAAAATAAAAAATTCAGGTTAACTGAAGGTATACAAGGAAACCATATGAAGACTTCAGCTGAAGAATACCTTTCAAATTTTGTAGCAGACACAGCAATATGATTTGACATTTTGAAAAGAAAATGCTATAAATTCAAAGTCATCACTGTTTTCAGAATTTAACTAAGCTTGACTTATAAGGAAAATGCTTTTATTTAGGTGATGAGAATAAACGAAAAATTTACTTTGGACTGAACTTAATGTCATTTTTCTGTATTGTTTTGTTCAGGTGACCAATCTTTTGAGTAACACTAATTATGATAGACTTCTGAAACACTGAATCACATCTATATATTTTTCTACAGCCAACTGTTTTATTTCAGGAGCAGAAAAGAAATCCTCAGTTAATGATTACCTTTTCAGTGTTTCATTTTATTTTCATTGTTCAATGTGTGACTTCAGGTTTTATTTATTGCATTTTATTCAAATTCTGCTTTGAGGTCAGAAACCCCATTTTCTTCTTTTTTGGTTTGGAGATTTTTTTTTTCTTACAGCGCTCTTCCCTACATTATCAAAATGCTTGGCCAACATGAATTGATATATTGAACTTATATGGGATTTTATTAGGACCATCCAAAGCTGGAGTTATGAATGAAAAGATTAGTGTCAAAGCATTTACCACTACGAGGTGTCCAGTGTGATGTCTCACTGCATGGCTTACTCAGCCTCTTCTGAAATGAACTTGCCCTGACTGAGACGGAGATCCCGTTGGCTTCAATCTGCTGAGCATTCCATTGCCTGAGCATTCAGTAGTCCCAGAAGTCAGCTCTCCATTCAGACAATGGTATTTGGCCTGCAATATAAATAAATAAGTCAATTCCTGAAATTATTTTTCCTCAGATGAAGTAAGTCTGATGTGGATGATTCCAGCAGAATTTAAAGTAACAGTAGGACCTTTAAATCTTTGTAATTGTATGCTTCATTTGCAACATACTTCCTGACGTCTGATAAAATTGAAATTAAGGGCCCTGAAAAGATTGCTCTTCTCTACTACTTGACCACCATTCATCTTTAGATTTCAAGGATTCTACTGGGAAAACGCTTTTAAAAGAAAGGCTGCATTTCAGTATTTGAAGTAAGATTGATTTTTTTCTGTTATACAGTAGCATGTCCCTGTTAATCATGTTTTTTTAATAGTTTTGTGTAAACAGTGATTTTAACAAAAGCTTAAATTTGGAAGGCTTGTTATGAGGACAGTTACAAACACATTCTTTACGTACTTCAAATCTCTTGTTTCCAAGTACTGGGGTTAGAGACATTTTGTACCTCCTTTTCAAAGAATAGGCCTTACACGACCAAGCACTGCCTAACACTATCTCTTGCTCTTAGGAAGAGCTGGAACGGTTGGGCTGGAATAAATACAATTTGAAAAGCCAGCCAACCATCCCAGTGTAAAGAACTTGAACTGAGGAAGATATCTGAAAATCAAACCAAGTGGTGAAAGTTTGGAGAAGCTTAAAACACTTTCAAATTGGAAGTGTTGGGCAGGAAGAGTGGTGAGTGGATCTCCCAGCTTCACCTATTATAAACATGTGCACTGGCTGTAGTGTCCCAATCATGTGCTATAGGTTTTGCTCATTGTTTGTCATGTTACTTTTATAACACCTGAAAAACTCAATCAACCAGTTAATCATATTCACTCATCCAGAACCTAAACACTGGAACAGTACTTGGTATTTTCACTCCATTGTGCTGATGGGTTATGACATGTGGTGTTTGTGTGCTCTAAATGTGAACAACTCGGGAAATTATTGAGAGGCAGGATAGTGTGAGGGAGAATTATTTAACCACTGAGCAGTGGTAGGACAGGTAGCTCAGGGTCTTGTTAGGTTTTCATTTGAAAAGTTCCCTCCATTGTGCAGATTCTCCGTGGTTCCATTCTCCTTGATTTGGTGTGATTAATCTTCTCTTGTGTTGTATGTTGATCATCTCTGGATTAATATTCTTGCAAAGTTTTTTTCTCCAGATCGACAGATTCTGGATTCTGCTGTCTATGTCGTTTAGATTTCCTGAGAGGAGTGTTCTATAACTCATCCTTAAGATTCTGTAATATTAGATAGAAATAGATGATTTCTTTTATTTCTACTCCTTTTATTGTCCAGAAATTAAGCAAGATTTGTATTTAAATTTGAACTCTACCATGTTTAGTCTCAAAAAACAAAAATAGATCTTTCAAGAAAGTTCAGCAGTATTTGTCATCTGCTCTCTGATTTTAAATAGCAAACAAATAACTGTGGTTATTTGACATAATCTTGTTTAAAGTGTTATAAAAGCATAACTCAGAAATAATGGAACCTCTTTTATTCAAACTTGACTTATCCCACAGATTTAATGAGTCTGGGA
Organism: Bombycilla garrulus; assembly: GCA_013400315.1. NCBI lineage: Eukaryota > Metazoa > Chordata > Aves > Passeriformes > Bombycillidae > Bombycilla > Bombycilla garrulus. The sequence goes on along the minus strand of VXBU01011434.1, from coordinate 402,335 downwards.
AACAAATTACGTGAAAAATGTACTGCTGTAACTCATTGCATGCAGGCATTTATAAGAAATTACGTTGTGTTTTCTGGTACATATTGTCTTATTTGACAACTAATTTATAATATAAAAATTCATAACTTTTTAGAGGAATGATGATAAGGAAAAAAAAAAGGTGAAAATTTAAACTATGCATTTCTTTACTTAAAAATGAGTGATTCTACAACCTTAGCATTACATTAGTCTTGTGGCTTTTCCCCCTGAGGTACAATACATTTTGTGTTCTTTCCTTAAATGAATGTGCATATAACCAAGATAATTTTGCCTTCTCCACTGTAACTTTCCTGCTAGAAAAATGTAAAAATCATTAAAATAACAGGAAGGATTTTGGCCTGCAGCATTTTATGAATTCTAGGTTACAAAAGAGAAAGACAGTAAAAATCTAAGGAGATTCTTACAAATTATATGTGTGGCACTTGGCTTTCCATTACAACATTTCATCTCATTAAAACAGAGGATTTGCACTTTGGTAATCAAAAGCAGAATTAAACCACTATTATTGATACATTTCCATGAATTTCTAGGGCCCTGCTCAAGAGGTTTTTACAGATATGTGAACTTCTGAAATCTATCCTTTTTTTTTTTTACTTCATATTTCTCTACTACTCATCTCTCTGTGTGACTGAGAATGCCATCATATTCCTTTTTTAATAAAATTGAAGTTCATAACCTTATAGGGCAGGCAGGATATACTCCTTTCTTTCAAGTAAGTCATTGAGTGTGTGCCTCTGCATTTAATTTATATAACACTTCACATATTATTAACAGGTAATAATTTCCATTCTACAGATGGGTAGATTGAAACTCAAGGCAGTTTGCTTAATTTTCTGTAAAATGGTACAGGACTTGATGACAGATATGAGAATAGAAACAGAGAACTGTGATTCTCACTCTTGAATGAGAGCTTCATCCACAAATAGAATTACTAATAGTAGAAATGAAAAAAGCTTTTCATTTAGAGATTTGTTTCAAAGAATAACCTCTTAGAGAAATATAAAAATTATTTTCTGTCTATGTCTGTCTTGATCCTCCTGCCCTTGACTACCTGATTCTCCTAGAAGTATAAACACAAATTTTTTTTTTTTTCTCTCATTTTGTGACCTGGATGGTTTGACTTCAAGCCAAAAAAGATAAAGAATTCTTTTGCATTTTTGTTACAGCCTAGCCAGTAACTATTGCATAAACAGGTCAAGAAGTAGAATTACAATCTGTGGAAGGGCTCGTATTCCTTAAGAGCCATAAAGACAGAGCAAACGTACATCTGTAGGTGCAACTGAAAAAGCCCAATAAATTCCACTTGCAGTGTCTCCTTTGCCAGGGAAATATCTCTGCCTCACAGCTGGCAGGGGAGCCTCAAGAACAAATCTTCTAATTGGTGATCTCAGAGCTAAAGGAGAAGCCAACAGGTCCTTATGAGGACAAGCAGGAGAGCTCTGGTTGTGGCACTCAGAATTGGGTAGCCTTTTTGAGCTAAGACTTCAGCAAAGTTTGAAGGTTTTTTGTCTCTAGGTTGTGCTGCCTAATACTGATGCAAGAAATTTGTGTCCTACATGGATCCTATCAAAGCTCTGAGCATTCTGAGGCTGTTCCTCTGTAACAACCCTAACATGGGAGTCATGCTCCTTATTAAGGATTAAAAGTCACTTGTGGAAGTGGAGCAAAAGGTGACTGTCATCCCAGCAGACAAATTTTATACGTGCTCTCAGCCAGTTCCATTAACAGCACAGGTGTGTAGAGGGTGAGGAGGGCTGAAGCCAGTAAAATGCATTGAAGTCTTACTGGGTTAAAATTAAAAATGTCTGCTGTTTGTAGATATAGAGGTATAAAGAAGGAGAATAAAAATATAAATAGAATGCTTTATTTTTTCCTTTTTTATGAGATAAATTTTATCCTTTAGCTTAATCCTTAGGGGGTGCAAGAAAAATCACTGTACATTTAAGAAGCTTTTTGAGACCATTTTCCCATCCTCACAAGGTCCAAACACTTTTTTTTTTTTAAACATAAGAAATTATAGCACTTGTATGGTTTGTTCTTTTAAATACTGTAATTAAGAACCTTATTTGCATGGCAGGCAAAGCTGGCAACTTTCATATACTCAGTGTGGTGAAAATGTCAAGTTTCATGGCTTGTGACAGATTAATAGAAAAATTATTTTAAAACTCTGCAAATTATTCATAGATATTGAGTAATCATCAAAAGTTGCGTTTTGTGAAGAATAAAAATAGGGCAAACTGAGTGTAGCATCAATCTCTAAATTAAGCGTTGTCTCTTTTTTAAATCATTTAAATTGTAGGCTTAGCAAAATAATCTTCACCTCAGATGAAGCAAGTTGTAAAATCTTTAAAATACTCTTTCATCATCTTTTGCAATGTAAATTAGGATCAGTGTACTTAGCACAATTTTGATGCATATAGATTAAATGATTAATACAAAATTAATGATTAATGTAAAATAATTAAAGCTCCATCTTTTAGTATCGGTATCAGAGACCCACCAGACGTGGACTGCTGTTATTGGACAGTGTCCCTTTCTGGATCAGTCATCCCTTTTCTGTGACTTCAGTCTGGAAATTATTCTAATGACAGTAGTGTGTCAGACATCTCATTATTTGAACACCTTATTGTGGCCTCTTCTCTGCCTCTGAAATGCTGCTCTGTGCAGTCATTCCTCAGCACTTATCGTGTCAAAGGGAGAGAAGAGGGCACAGCAAGATATCCAAGGCCTTACCTGATTTATGAAGAATGTAACTTGCAGAAGTAAATCTGGGCTGCAACCAACAAATCCAGACTGAAGTTTTGTTTCCACGTAGCTACATCTGCAAGATGTGATTGCTCTGAGACTGTAAATCTTTCTAATCTTGGTGGTCTATCTGTTATGCCTCCCCACTGCCTGGTGGAAACCCCTCTAATGAAATTCAAGTGGTGATAGGAAATCAGCCACTACCTGGTGAGCACTACAATTAGTGCCTTTCCCTTAGCAGGGATTTTGCTTTTCCATGTTCAGGACCTGGTCACTGCCGGACATCAGGTGTAATGCCAGTGCAACAAATCTTTAACTTTCTCTCCCTATGCTGTGTTTAGTGCAGGAGCACTTCAGAGAATGATACAAACTGTTAATCCTTCGTGTATATGAGGGATATAAATATTAATAGATAATATATTATTTGCTGTATTGCAGGGTGTTCTGGAACACTGTGCATCAATCTGCACTTTAGGGAGAGTGTTGAGATTATCCTGAGAAGGGCTCAAAAAACTCATTTTGTTAGAACAGAAAAAGATTTTTTAATTGATCACTGGCTGTGCATACATAGCTGTCAATAGGAATGTGAGAATGCATACAGCTCCACATTGATATTTCTGCAGTCCAGGTGCAAAGTGAAGCAGATCTTTGAACAGCAAAGATATTAAAGAGTTAGAGATGTGTGTCTTTTTTAGTATTAAGTCTGAGTGATGATCAATAATTCTCTACTCAACAGTTCGGGGATGTTATTTTGTAGCAGGTCAGCACAACACATCCTTTGCAGGTTTTCCCGAATCTTTGCAACTCAGTCAGGTGCCTGCTTGTTTAATGTAAATACAGTATGATACAATGCTTCACAAAATAAATATTGGTCAACATTTCTTTTCAAAAATGTTGGTCAAACTTGAATCAAGTGGTCAGCTGATTTACGGCTACTCTGAATATCAGAAGGATTACAATATAGCTAGTGTACACTTCTTAATCCATTCATGTGTCAATGTCCAGCTGCAATTTTCTGCCTTTGCTTTTCTCTGTAAATCATACTGTAGAAACACACTGTAGTACAAAAATGTCTCTGCTAATTATGTGCTTTTCCCTATTGATTTCGTTTGACATAAGCATGTTTATATACCTATAAATATAATATATAAAACATTTACAGCAGCATGAGCATCTTAATTTTTCCAGAATTGAGAAGGTGAAAAGGAGGCTTCAATGCAATATAAACAATGGACATAAGCTTCAAATTCCTAAACACAGAAGGCAGAGAAATGTGTACACATTGCAAGTCATTAGTTCAAGCCCACCAAACGTTTCCTGAGACAATTACCTTCACTGCTATAAAATTTGCTTTGCACAGTCCTCTGGAGCGTTACTAATTGCTTTTCTTAACCTCCAGAGATTAAAGGATTTTGAAATGAACATATAGACAAGTAGTGACTTTAATTTCAAATCTAAGCTTTATTAAGGCAAGCTCTGTTTTATGAAATAGGGTCATTAAGAGAATGTTTCATGTTGGAAATAGCCAATCCTAATCTCCTCATCTTCCTCCAGTCTTGAGAAATTGCACTCTGCCTGTATCTTAAAAATGAGATGCCACCTCAAATGATTTCCGTCTGGCATCAGCTCTCTGTCTCATCTCCAAGAGTACACAGCCCCATGTTGGCACTTGTTTCTCAAATCCTTTTCCACTAGGGGGTATGATAGACTGTGACTGCATCTCTCAGTGAGCATGCGGTGTGATACTGTAATGCTGAGGTACAGGCACACGAGGGAGAGGAACAGGCATGCAAAGCTTGCTGCATAATTTATGGAGATTTAAATCCTGTCATTCATAAATATAATTATAACCTACGGCTTGAAAGTGTTATGGACCTTGCCATATTGATCACGCTCCAGCTCTGTTTATTCAGATCATTCATTTGTTGACAGGGAAAATATAAGAAGAATGCTGTTAGTTGTAAAACAATTAAGGAAAGGAAATACTTCTATTTTACACAAAGAATATTCTTTGTTTCTGAGTGTGTTGTGCACCCTCCCACCACCTTCAGATGGGAAATATAAACCCAAGGGGAGGGGATATTATTAAATCAGCAATCAACCTTCAAGTCATTTTAGTATAAACACTGTAATTATTTCATCTCTAGTAAACAGAATAAAAGACAACAGCACATAAGGGTGACAATTTGCAATATGCTCTGAATGTCTTTGTTAAAAAAACCTTTATTATGACTGAAGGCAACTTATTGTAAGTAAAAAAAGAAAAAAATGAAAAAGCAAAAGTTGTGACAGCTGACAGGGCGGGTAATTAGTTGGTAAAGTTCTAATAATAAATTTAGCAGGTCATTGCAACAGACGTTACATTTTGTGTGGGGAGAAGTCACTATCTATTTGCCTTGAAGCTGGAACCGCTTACTGTTATTCAAAAAAAATGTAAAAAAGTATAAGCAAAAATTGATAAGTGCAATTGCATTGTATAATCCAGATACCTTCTGAAATTCACAGTCTTCACTTAAGTGAGTATAAGTTCATATGTAAGTGTCAGAAAAAAGATGACTACAGATTTACCTGGGGGTAACTGTAGTGGCATGCAGCTCGGGGGAGGGATAGACAAAAAATGCTGCCCAACAATTTTAACCTCAGTTGCAGCAGATGTGGGTGAGGTTTCACCCTGGCCACTGTGGTTTCCATGGGACTGTTGTCTCCTGCCCAGCTGGGTGAGCGCTGGCTGGGGTAGGGTACCAGCCTGGAGAGATGCCTCTGCTCCCCCTGCAACTCCCTCCTCTGTGGGAACGGTTTGCTGGCAGTTCATCAGTTTATGAATAAATGTCTGCACTTCAGTGAGCCCCTGTATTTAGAGCAGTTTGAAGACAATTGCCATTAATGTTTGTCAGGTTTCAGAGGGTCTGACACAGGAAAGCAGTCTCATCTACCCAACATAAAGTTCCTAAAAGGAGTTCATTTTATGTGTCTTGCTACCTTTTTTCAGGCTGGTTGACCTCTTGTTAAAAAGTCTTTTAAAAATATTTTGCAGTCAAATAATTACTGGTTTTGTTTAAATGTTCTCATCCAACACATAATGAACAGTGAGGAATTCCCTAAAGGGCATCTTTTGTTATTGAAATGTTTATTTATTGAGTGCTTTTGCCAGAAGCCCCCCATGAGAAAAATCTCATTTTATGAGCTCCTGAAGCAGTCAGTTCCCAAAACATCAAGCAGAAATGCAATTTTGACCAAGTAATCTCAAGGTCTTTTGTTTGCTTTTAAATAAACAGAATGCCAATGTGCAAAAAAGTTGTGACAAAAACTGCTTTATTTTCTGTATTTTGCAAATATTCCTAGTGAAGACATGCTGATGTGGTGCTTAGGTTATTTCTTACAGACAAGAATTCAATTGCTACAATAGGAGAAAACAATGTCCTACAAAGCAATATATTGAGTGGGTGTTTTAAATTATTCTGAGTTTTATTCTTTCCTGGAAAAGGATGGTCTTCACTCAGTATCATCCCACTTGCATGAGGAATTTTTTTTTCCTCTCCCTGTTTTTTGTTCTTGTTTTCCCTGAGCAGTGAGGAGAAATGACAGTACTTGTGGCAACGCTGATGTGGGCATGACTCGGCTTTTCCCATGTTCCTGGATTATCCAGGTGGAGTCAGTAGGGAATAGTGGGATGCTTGCTGACAGGCTGGAAATTTCCACTCCCTGGAAATCCCTGTCCCTCACTGCCTGGGCTGGGTCACTGAAATGATCCAGTTTTAATCTAGGATTTTACTGGTGCCAGGACTGCAGGGAGTGAGGCAGGGCAGGACAAGTGGGAGGAAGTGGGGAGTGCCTGAGAGATAAAAGTAAAACATTCAGGTGAGAGAAGGAGGACAGGAAACTTTTTGTCTTCGCTGACACACCTGAAGTATAACTACATTGTGGTTGAAATTTTGTGTTGGTTCTAGGTTCTCAGCTATAATGGACTATGCAGTGAAGATTTGGGGGGAATGTCTGAAATTGGCTTTTCTTTCCCTACTCTCTTGGTCATGCAAGAGCTGCATAATGGGGTGATTTTATTTAAAATAAAACCCAAGCTGCTTGTATTTAAGTGACTGCTAATGGCACTGTAAATATCTGAGCAGCTGGAGAGGAATCAGCATTTCTCTTAGGCTGGCAACACAGAAAGAAGGACAGTGCAAGATTAGTTAAGAGTTAGTGTTTGGTATCCTGAAACAGGTGCATATTATGGTGGATTATCTCAGGGTTAGTGACAGAATAGTCTGGATTTTTGTAAAGCAGTTATCTCAAATAAAAAGTGGTTTGCAATTGTTGAGTACTTTAATCTATAATATTAATATGATGTTAACAAATGTTTTATAATTGCCTGGCATTATTAAAAGTGTTTCTTGACCATTAGTGACCAGGCTTTTAGAGTGTCCTTTAACAATAAAATCTGTTTCCTTTTTGTCCCCTCCCCTTAAGAGTATTTCAAGAAAAGTGATTGATTAATGGCAGTCCTTGTTAACTCCAGAATGAAATGTGTGCAGTGCATGCTTTGCTAGTAGAAGATGAAAGGATATTTCTTCTTCTTATTCTTACTCTGATTCCCTTTGTGACCTCAAAGCAAATTCTTATAGTTAAGAAAAGGTTTTTTTCTGCCTGAAATAGAAGAAGTTTAAAGGTATTGCTGTCTAGGATATATGTCATGCAATTAAGCACATTTCATTAAGTGCTCTCCATTCTGTGATTGTAAGAGATGGATATCTTACTAAAAGAATAACTTAGTACTTCATTTCAAACACTACAACAAAATATTTTTTTTAAGTTATTTCTTTTATGCAGCAATTTTTTCAGATTTCATGCTCTCCTAAGCCATGGCCATAGGAAGTCAAAAGCTGTTACATGTACAGTTCCAGCCCATGCATTTCACCTTTTAAACAGGATTGCTCTTCATAGTATAAATGTAATTCTTATCACTGATAATATGAGTTAAAAAAACCTTAGGACCTTTCATAATACATATTATGTAAGTAAACGTCTATAAAATCTTGCTAATTTTTCTTTTTCTAGAGACACTACGCACTTCTCCTCTGTAAATTCTTGCATTATAATTTATATAGCCTCTTGTTCCCCAGAAATTTTTCTTCAGAAATATATTCACTAGATTTTTATGTGTATTTTTCTTATGTGTTTTGTTGATAAGTATTTATAGTTTTAAGGACATCCTGCCTGAAATTTCTTCTTTCTTTTCGTCAGAAGTACATGTAAGATGTTTATTGGGACAGATGGAGAATGAAGGCAACATTACTAATACAGATTTATTTTTCCTTAAAATTGCACAATTATATTTTTTGGTGAAACCCTGAGTACATTGATATTCTACATGTGGCTAATCAGTACCTTCATCAGTAAATCTCTTGTAGATTTCAGTGCCATAAAGAACCATCAGGCTACAACAGAAAGATCTCCACAGAGTCAAATCACTTGACAGAGTCAAATCAATTGTTCCAAGAGGTGATCACCTCTGTTGTTAAATGATATATACTTTGTGGTATTTTTCTGGTCAAAACTAACTATTGGATTAGATATGTCCAGAATCTCTTCTCCACACATATTTTGGCAGAATATGATTAAGAGAAATATTCTGAGTTTCTTTATTTTCCCTCTGACTTACAGTTGTGACAACAATAACTGACATTGTGTTGATATCAAGAATATAAAATGTAAAAATATATGTAACCTTCTTTGGATGCAGAACTCCAGTGATGATCTTTGCTGTATTTGAGTGAATAGCAATTTCAGTGCCTCCATTTTGCAATCCTCATAATAAGGATAGTATTTACAGGAGTGTTCTGAAGTTTAGTTAACGTCATTGAAATTCTTTCAGACGGGCACAAAATACACACAGGAAACCACAAGAGGTATAAAAATGTATGCAAATATAGCTAATGAAGCAAAAGGAAGAGGGCTAATGGTGTCTTAATAGGTTCTCTTTAAAAACCTATTTTGATAAGGAATATTATGCCATGTCTCTTGATTATGAATCTTAGGGTTTTTTAATAATCTCTTTCAGTGTGCTGGGACCAGCTGTGACCTTCCGAGTGCGCTCAAACCTCCAAAATATTTCAACTGCAGATGTGGCCAAAGAAGCAGGTAAGTCCTTGTCCTCCTTTCCAAAACAGTGCCCAGCCTCATCTGTTTAGCAGTCAGTACCCCTGCAGACAGCACAGAACCGTCCTGTTCTCCCAGAAGACTGACATTTAAAGGGAGAGACAGTTGAGAGGTGAGTGGCACATGAAAAATTGAAGTTTAACATCTCTGAGCCCATTCAAACTATTTGAGACTTCATTGTTCGTCAAGAAAATTAAATAGAGGCTTGCAGTCAAGTTCCAGCATAGTAAAAAACTCTTCAGTGTTGTCAATAACTCATAAAAACACATTAGTCATTTGTAAAAGAGGATGTAATACTTTCACTTTTCTGATAGTTTTTTTCAGGGAACAACAATGTTATTACACCTTAGCCTTAATTTCTGGAGCAAAAAATGGTAGAAATATGCCTTTGTTGGTGTGCTGTTTAAACTATTTCAATGACAAGTTAATCTTGGAAGTAAAGGTTGTATTTCTAGGATTAAGCTGCTTCTGAATAAGTACCAGTGTTCTAAGGACTCCTATTGGCACTTTTTCAGCTTGGCTATTACCTGTATTATGGAGTTGTTGACCGCAAGAAATAATTTCTGCAAGGTATCTGAATTGATAACTGATTTGCTTCCAAATTACTCAATTGATAAGCTTTAAAAATCAGAATTAAAAAGTTGCAATATTACTTGAAAACAGAAACGGGAAAAGTTCGTGTAAATAACCACTGGAGGCCCCAAACTGTTCATTAACTTCTGCTTTTGCTTCACCATGGATGAATTTAGTTTTTGAATGAACTGGGGTACCTCTTATGCCAGAACTTTCCTGTGTAGAACCCTTTGTATTGGAGAAAGGTCTTAAGTGGTGATGTAAGAGTAGCAAGGGTTTATCGTGTCAAAAAGCCCTAGCTGTGAACTGTCAGAACTCAGAATTTACAATAACCATTGCCTTACGTGACTCATGAATGGGTATGAATTTTTTTTCCTGGGAAAAATTAATATGGCTTTTTTATAACAGTGACCTCCCCTGTCTTGTGAACTTGTTGAATCCCTCTGAAAGGATCGACGAATATGATGCTGTAGGTAGAGCCTGTCCAGATTGCCAGGAGCTTTTGATACGGTCTTCCCAGAAGTTTCTAAGGAAATGAATAGTTTCTTAGAATGTGATATATGGAACAGAAAAATGGTGAATCTCTAATTGGTTAGGAGGCAAGAAACAGAGATTAGGAATAAAGTATTCAATTTCTAAAAGGCTAAAATAGCAAAAAAAAGTGGAAGGATCTCTGCTGGGACTGTAATATTCAACAGAGTTGTAAGTGAATTAGAAAGGGGGGTGAGCAGGATGGTGAGAAATCCTGCTAATACTGAATTATTCACAGTATTAAAGGTGAAAGCTGATCTTAGAAATGTATAAAGCTGAGTGAATGGACTCAAAATGGCAGATGAATTTCCTTGTAAATTACTGTAAAAATATCATATGGAGAAAAAATAGCTTTGCATGCAAAGTCTACATGGTAATGTAATTAGTGTAGTAATAGATCATTTGATGAAAATGACAGTTCAGTTTCCATTATCAGTTGAACAAGGAAAGTGTTTTTAAGAATTATTTGGAAAGGAATAGAAAACAGAATGATATAATTTGTTCTTTCATAAATATGTCCTTTGCCTGTGTTTAAATACCACATATAGTACTGCTTCTCATACCTCAGAGAGATTTGAAATTCTGGTTGAAATGGAAAGATTCAGGGAAAGGCAGAATGCATGACTGTAAGTATGGAATATCTTCCATATAACAAGTGGAGCAGTAAGAAATGAAACTTTATTTTGGAAAAAAAAAACAAACCCAAAAAAGAGATGATTATGGTATGAGAAAGGTCTGTTAGCTCTAGAGTTGCACAGTGAATGTGGACAGGACTGTGTAATTGCTTTTGCCATGCAATAGCAGATGAAACTGGCAGAAGGCAGGTTTAAAACAAATCAGAATGCAGTTTATAGTTTTTCCAGTTGTGGACAATGAGGCTTACATGCATGCAGAAATTTACATGTAATGAAATTAATGGAATTGACATCCACTGTAATGTAGCAAGGCTGTGGAAACACTGTCAAGTCCAGCAGGATTTGATGTGCCTTGGCCTGTTCCTAACAAGGTACTCTGAAAAGTAAAAATGCTGTGACTCATTTATTTCAGCAAAACTCAAGATACAACATTCTGGTTTTTTCTTACCACTGGAATCAAAGTAGTTGTTTTCAACTTCCTTAACTTAAATGCTGCTGAAAGAGTAGGGAGGTTCTGGGGACAAAACAATGGCACACCAGAGAAAAGGCAACAAAGTGATGAAGGATCTGGAACATAAACCCTGTGAGGAGTGGCTGAGAGAGCTGGAGGTGTTTAAACTGGGGAAAAGGAGGCTTAGAGGAGACCTTTTCACTCCCTACAACTGCCTGAAAGGAGCGTGCAGCCATGTGGGAGTCGGTCTCTTCTCCCAGGCAACCAGCAACAGGACAAGGGGAAATGGCCTCAAGCTGTCCCAGAGGAGGTTCAGGTTGGATGTTAGGAAAAATGTCACTGAAAGGGTGGTTAAGCACTGGAACAGGTTGTCCAGGGAAGTGATGGAGTCACCATCCCTGGAAGTGTTCAAAACCAAACAGACATGGCCCTTTGGGATACGGTTCAGTGGGCACGGTGGTATTTTGTTAAGGTTGGACTTGATGGTCTTGGAGGTCCTTTCCAACCATAATGTTCTGTGATTCTATTAATTTCTGAAAGTTCACCAATTTAAATTCATATGTTATACAGTAATTTTTTTCTACTCGTTGTTACATTAACGTCCCAAACATTTTCTGACTTCTGTTCGCTTAGTGAATTAAAAGTTTCAGGTTTTGATGGCTTCAGAAAGAAGTTTATAGGAGTTTTACATAAGCTCCTCTTGGTATTTCAGTGTGGCCATAGTATTGTCATAACTAAACCTTGTGTTTGCCCTTGACATACAAAAAGGAAAAAGAGCTCACAATTCTATCCGTCTCTCAAATATTTTAAATTTTAAAAGTATCTCCTTTTTTCTTTCTATTTCATGAAGTTGCAGTGCTTGTCAATGTACTCACTAATCAGTTCATTTATTTTAAGCAAGCGTCTTACTTCCAGATCTCTAAGCCAAAAATAAATTATCTTAAAAAATCAACAGCAATACATACTTACATAAGAAGTTTTTTCAGGCTCTAGTTGTAATTATAAATTTTTAAAGTCAACAGTGTCTTGAAGAAAAGCATTCCAAGTACTTAATTTGCCAGAGGAAGCCAAAGGAGAATAAATCAATGCATACTTCCAAGGTAGGCACAGGTGAATGCATGCTGTACTGCTCTTAGTAACTTGACATTGCTCCAGGAGCTGGGAAAACAGATCTTGTTTACAGAAAATGAATAGACCGAATGGACAGAAGAACTTCACAGTCTGTCACACCCTTAGAAATGAAAAGAATTTGGAAATTGAGGTAATCAGATGCCATAATAATTATAGGAATGTAAATTATTCAGATTTGCACAAAGGAATCTATTTGTACAGATGTTATGTATGTGCAAGTTGCACTGTTAGCCACAGTTTCTGTGCAGCAGTTTGGTCTTATTATTCATGTAGCATATATTTTTTAACCAAAATGGATACACTTCCTATTTTCCTTGCACTATTTAAGGTTTAAATGTATGGAAATCTATTTAAAGTTTTCTGTCCTCCTCTGTGGAGTTTGAAAAATGTGCAGCTTAGAGAAGACATGGGACTATTTAGCAACCATACAAAGAGGTGAATGACTTAAAATATCCACTAAAAGCCAGATATGAAAGTATGATAATAAAAATGGTTTCCTCTGTTGTCTTGGAGTTTGAGGTTCATTCTTCTTGGTGCACACATGACCTGTCTTGAGGCAAAATAAGCTCTCTAAAATCCTTTAGAGAGATTCTTGCTGATAAAACTTGTTTTTCCCGGTAATTTGCAGTTCCAATTCTGTGTAAATGTTTTGATTACTTTTGGTTGCTTTTTGTTGGATTTTTATTTTCAGTTTCTAGGGCTATATAATTATAGGGGGAAGCTGACAACAGAGTAATTTAAAATTGTGAATAACTTGCTTTCTCGCATTAACGATATTTGCTCTAGAGCAGGACAGCCAACATTTTGCCAGCTTCACACACTTTGACATTCAAATGATAGAATACATCTTTCACCAAGTAGCTGTCCTCTGGCCTATTTCTGTTTAGTAAGTCAGGTTCAGGGGAGCAGTGTAATTTCATCTCAATGTCTTGAAGAAATAAACTTTTTGAAGACATATGTGACCTGCTCTAGGTGTAATTACAGTTGGCACGACATCATTTAGATAAACAAATATGTATTTCTTTTCCCTTCAGCTTAAAGGTGAGAAGAACAATTATCAGTAAGATAACTCTATATGACACTTTAATATATTTGATATAGAAATGAGGAAAGAAATTACTTTATATAATCCAGAATCCTACCATTTAGCAAGGACTGTGATAATTAGAAAAGTGGAAACTTCTGAAGTTTCCAAGGAAAGGATTTTGGCATCAGGTGCCTGTAATGGTCATCTACAGACTGAACACATGGGAAAGAGATGAAGGGGAGAAGTTTTGGGCACAGACAGTCAGTGCTGCTGAAATGCCTTTTAGTGTTAGGGTCATGCTTACTTTCTTTTTGTATGGTATTGAAGTGCAACATTTCAGGTGTTTAGGTGAAGAGTGAAAAGCAAAGTGCAGGCGTGGTAGTGATTGGGCCAGACAGCACAACAAAGGGCAGTGCATAATCAGATATTAGGGAATTAACAGGTCTCGTGTGCAGGTTCATGTGCCTGAGATACCTTGTGATACACACCAGTGTGGAAAGTCAGAAATTTTGATTTATTTAATGTGTGTATAGGAACATAAAGAAAAGTTTTAATTTTTTTTTTAGTTTCCATAACTTTTAATTAAACCATTGTTTTGGAGGGTTTGGGGGTTAGCTGTTTTGTTTTTTTTTTTTGGGGGGGGTGGCTTCAAATGTGAAATTCACATTTTCACACTGTGCATGATCTGAAAGGGAATAATTTCCTGACTTAGAGAGTAGGTTGTTGAATTGTACAAACTTCATGTCTAAAAATAATTTCTCTGTGAGTGAATTAATTCTTAAAATAAAACATCACAATATTAATTCTGCTGAAACACAAAAGTTTAAAAAAATATATATTGTTATTCAAATTTTACTGTATTATGCAATATAACCACCTAACTTGAATAAAGACATTGCCTCAAAGTTATTGGAATAAATGAAAAAACATATAGAATTTCTCAGCTGTTTTAAATGACTGTAGATTATTAAATTTGTGATCTTACAGATTTTGAGATTTAACATCTACAAATTTTGGTCATGTCCTAGCTGAGCTGAAGTATCCATGACAAAAAATACACAATAGAACTTTCTATTGAACATGAATATTTTTGTTGAACTTGGCAGCTCTAAACAAGCAAAACTCCATCCTTGGCTTTTAGCATTAAACAGTCCCTTTGGATGAAACAAATACTTCAACCCGTTAGAGTTAACTTACCCTGTGTAGTGTTTTCAGCTGCTGGTATCTTATTGGTTTGGAGTGATCTAAGATGTCATAGTTCTGCTCTTAATTAGGGTGACTAAATGGCCAAGCTCTTTGTGAGCCTGGAGCCAGTTGGTGAAGAAATATTTATGCCTTCTTCTACCTCCAATGTACTGCTTCTCTTGCTGGCATCATGAAATTAGGCAATATGTTTTTGTGCTGGTTTGCTAATAACATCCACCTTGTTTTTTATGGTGATTGTCAGTGCAAGAGATATAAATTCTGTGTCATCAAAAGGAGGGAACTTCAAAAAGCAAATCCTTATAGCCAGCCTCGGTTCTCTTGTTGACTTTTGGCATAAGCTTTGCAAGTCTTGTGAGAAGTCTCAGCAAGAGGAACTCTTGCTTCAGGTGCCAACATGTTCATGCTGGCAGCATCTTGGTTCCTTTTTCTACCCCACAACTGTGAGCAATGATGGTTGTTTTGAAAGTATTCATTGGTCAGTCACTGTCAGATCATAATTCAGCTGTGATGAAGTAAACAGAACAAGTTTAAAATCTTCAGGTGAATTCCTTCCCTCTGTCTAGATTTTTGTAGACCATGCAATTAGATATCTTGTTCTCTTGAGATGGTAACAAAGAATATGTCTGTGAATAATTTGAGGTTCACCTTTGAGGAGAACTGGCAACTTCTGTGTCAGGATCTTTGAACATAGCCAGGAGGCTGTGAGGGTTCATCTGATTTCACTTGCCATGGCCCTGGCTTAAGTAGGATTAGAATTCTTTGGTCTGTAATGTGAAACATAAAGATTTGACAGGTCCTTTTCCTCTCCTACCTCTCTTAAATTCTGATTTCTGCTTCTCAGGCCTCCTTAGTTCACATTGTCTTTTTTCACCTCCTGAGCCCTCTGTAGTGGATCAATTTCCTTTCACCTAATGTATCATCAAATCTACCTGAATTATTTTCCTCAAATCCTTCTGTTGCTGAATAAAGGAGGTCATTATGGTTTTGAAGATTATTCAGAAGCTGAACTGTCTCCTGCAGTACCAGATGTCTGATACAATGATTAATGAGTTTTCAAGATGGCATTTCTTTTCCACCTTGTTATTCTGTTGAAAAATAGAACAAGTGAGAAGTGCTAACATTCAGAAAATGTGTCTCAATCCTGAAGAATAACAAGTACCTTTGGTTATGACTCTTCTCCATGGACTTCTTTCTAATTATGGTATTCATTGCTGTGATTAGAAAGGGTGGAATTCATTTTAACATATACCCCTCTCCTCTAAGAATAACTGTGAGGTATCTAATTTTAGAGAGAAATTTTCTTGTCTTTGAAACCACTTTCTGTTTTAATAGAAAATTGCAGAACTTCCTTCTGTTCAGCTTAAAAAGAAATGTCGTCTATTCCGGCATAAACCCATAAATCCAGCTGCTTAACTACTGGGAATTTTTTCTAATAAATAATTTTGTAGAACTGGGGGAGAAAACAAAAAGAGCTAAGTAGCATTATGTAGTTAATAGTCTTTAATTTAAGGCAATGACGTTGCATTCTCGTGCCTCTTATTTACACACATTCATAGAAAACCATTAATTAAACTAAAATAAAGAGAAACATACCATTGGTGTAGAATAGATATTAGAATAATATGGAATACAGTAATTAATACCTGAACAGCACAGTTATATCAAAGGTTCAATGGAAATAGCAGAATTGAAGCTTAGATTCAAATTCACGTATTTCTGTTAGGTGGGTTTTTTTTCTGAAATCTAGAAGCAGGCCTATGGAGACTAGTAAAAATAAGTTGTCTATTTAAGTAATTTATGTCATGGTTTATAGGTTAATAGATATTTTAAAGCTGAATTTTTTAAAGAGCCCTCTGGTAATATATCTAAATGCATTTTAATAGTGAGGGTAGAATTCATCTAAATCAGTTGCAGCTGTCTAAATGTTAGGCATTTATTAAAAAATAGTTGCCGAGATTGCATCTATGTTCAAAGAGAAAAGATTGATTATAAGAAGTGACATTTATCATAGGTGGCTAAAAGTTTGAGAGAGAAATCATCACTAATATCCACAGAATCACTGGGACATTGTTGATGATAGAGCTGCCATACATAGATCCTGTAAAATGTAAATCTGGGGAGATTGGTGAAAGTCAGGATGGTAGAATTTAGAACACTGGAAAGCTTCTTCATGTAATTGCTGCTTGGTAACCTACTCAAAAAATATTTTTTGTCTATTGATAGATCTCTTAAAATCTTCTGGTGCAAATCCTGATTTCTTCTACATAATTCTGCTCTATTCACATTGTCCGTTGCTAATGTATTTAGAGCTCTTTAAGAATTCAAAATTAATTTAAGATCAAGTAAAATTACAAAAGTAACCAAATTCCTGCAGTTGGCTTCTTCACACCTACAGAGCTGATAACCTGGGATGAAACTGCCCTGTCCTTGAAGTGCGAAGTGGTTTTCCTTCAAGCCAAAAAAATCTCCCAATACATTTTTGACAATGGAGGTGAAAAGTCTTTTTCCATTTAAACTTGCTACAGATTTCCGTGCCCAGATGTTTAAAATGGACCCATACATTTTATGTGTAGGAGGGTTTTCAGCTGGGGCAAATCAACAAACAAGTTCTCTAAAATCCATGACACTGAGAATATGTGACTGAAACAAAACATTTTTATTTTTTGTATAGCAGCAGTACTGGGGACATAGCATCAAAAAGTCTCCACACTAAAATATTTGAGAACTAATTTTATTTCTGACTTTATGCAAACAGAAATCCCCAAGCCCAAGACAATTGCTTAATGTATTTCATCATATAATTTAGCCAAATTGCTTCTGTTTCACATTTTTTTATGAGAAGCAGCGAATTTTCCAGGAAATTTGAAGCATATATGCAATATGACATATACAGCAATAATAATTACAATTCCAGACATCTCTAAATATTATAGTCCTTCAATAAAGTTTTATGCCTTTTTTTCTGTAGTACACTTAAGATGCTGTCTCTGTTTACAGCAAATCCCAAGCATATTAAAACAAATTATTTAGGAATGCAACAGTTAGAAAAAAATCTGGTAGAAGAAGTATATACCAGGCAGCTTTTATATAAAGAATAGTTTGGCTATGTAATATTTTTTGATGATTATGTAACTTTCTAGGTGAGCATAAAGAAGGGAATTGAAGAAAACCTGATTTAGGTCAGAGAGCATTATAACGTCACCTTTACCTTGAAAAGAGCAGTCAGTACCTTTTTTTCCACCTATTAGACAGATTGATTTTAACTTCTCAAAATGTGGAACAACAAGATTAACCTAACGATTTTAAGCATGCAAATAAACACTAGGCACCATGTGGAACAGGGATAATGTGGAACAGATAGTGTTCTATTTTAGTTGGTACAAACAGGAAAATAGTCTTTATCTGATGTAACTAAACATCCTATTTTTAATATATGAAATTGGATGATTAGCAGTCATGTGATTTTAGCTGATAGCTTTCCTATCAGCCGAAGATTAAAAATTGTGAGTGAGAGCGGTGCTACTTCAGGAGTCTATGAAAAATAGTTGTTATTTAAAGCACAAGAGAAAAACCAGAAAATCAATATACTCATCTTGGAATCGGGCTGTTGTCCCTTTCACCTGGAGAAAAGTAATAACATGAAAAGGCCCTTCTCCAGAATTGTGGGGTTTTGGTAACAGTGTGTAAGGAAGCTGCCCTGAACCTGGGAGCAATTTGTTCTCTTGGTAGAACGATTTACAGGTTGACATCTTGGGAAGGAGGCACAAATGTGACCCTGGATGAAAGGGCAGGTGGGGGGTTTCTGGCTGAAAAGGGTTTAGTTAGAAGGTCCAGGGGATTCACGTATCATCTGTCTTGAAAACAGGCACTTGCATGACCTTCTACAGCTGATAGCTCATGGAGGGATGTATTCGAGAGGGAAACTAATGAGTTCTTGATAGTGGGACTAGGAATTATTTGAGAGCTTTGGGAGAGTTTTTGAAGATAAGAGAAGTTTTTTTGGCAGTGCTCACAAAGGCACACTTGTCAGCAGTGTTCAGACCTGTGTGTTAACATTTCCTTCATTTTAAGCACTCTTTCTGCCATGGACTGAAGGCTACTTCTACAGCTGCTGCTCCTGCCTGATACTGTGCACAATTGTTAGGGAATGTTGGGTCTGCAAGGCAAAGGACTTGATTTGCATGAATTGTTTGTTTTCTGGACTATTTGTGGCCAAGGAAGGTTTTTTTCTTCCCCCCCCCCGAGTTTTCCTGAACTCCACACATCCATTCTGACATGAAAGAGAAGATTGAGTCAGATTTATCACATTTCATCTTGTTCTTATTTGGGGATGATGTTTTCCATTGTCTGACAAAAGTTGTTTGCAGGATTTAAAGATTATTGACCATTGTAATAATCCTCAAATACTTAAATCTTTTTAGTATTACATAGTCCTCAGGAAAACGTTAAATCCCTTTGTTATGTTTAAAAGATATTTTCCATAAATTTGAACCTTCCAGATTAAGAGGAACTGTATGACTTTATGTTGGCTGAAGTCAAACGACATTTCTAGATTTAATTTTGCCATAGATTTTTCAAGCAGTACGTGTAAATTCTCTGCTGCTCAGTTTTCTGAATTGTAAATCTGAAATATAAACAGTAAAAGGCTTTTTATGAAAAAAATAAAGCTATAATGTGTAAGTTAATTCAGAGGATAGACAGTATCATCACCATAGGATAATTATGATCATTTGTCTCTGTGCTGCTTCTGCCGCTTTTAAATATATTTTTTCCTGGTTGAATCAGTGCAACAAAATCAGGATGACAGCAGTCATAAAATGGTTTTAGTTTGAAAGATCCATCTAGTGGGTTATTTAGGCTGTCCCCCAGAATTGTGATGGGATTGGCTGGCAGGAGATCATATAGCAAATATTTGATAGTCTGTTGAAAAAAAAGACAAAAAAGACAGATGAGAAAAAAATGTATATGCCAAAATCCAGAAGGTGCCTCTTGGCAAAGTTTTATAGACATTTTAGATCAGTAACAAGAAAAGGTAGGTAGCTACACCCCATTACTCCTTCCTAAACAGCCAGGTAATTACTTTTGGCATTTTGACAAGTGTTTGCTGGAGTGAAGGTCAAAGCTGTCAGCAGAGAAGATCTATGCTAATCTGCTCAGCTGGAGAAGTCTCAGGTAGCTAATGTTTTGTAATTAGAAGTTGTGGAAACCAGTTTTCACTGTAGCTTTGCACCGAGCATAAGTGAACTAATAATACAGATTAATTTCATTTATCAAAGTTCACAAAAATTAGCTAAATGGGTACTTGGGAGTAAGCATCCAATATGAAATTGGAGAAATATGGGAAATCCGTGCTACAGAGTAAATGTATATATTTGTATGCATATATATGAATGTGTGGTATTATATATGCACACACATACAAACATCATACATGTTTATTATGTCTATTTTTATTTGGCTATGCAGGTACACAGAGATAAATAATGATAATACTTTTACTTTACATTGAAAAATTTTAATGGAAGGGAAGGGAAGGGACGGGCAGTATAGGGA
>VXBU01011434.1:339974-382211 GCA_013400315.1 Bombycilla garrulus | reverse complement strand
AGGGAAGGGAAGGGAAGGGAAGGGAAGGGAAGGACTTACTGTACTTAACAAAGGTGCTGAAAATAAATAAAAAAAAACCTGGAAATTTCACATACAAAAATTCAATGCGTGCAAAATAGTCCCATTTTTCTTGTGGGCATTTGCACTTCATCCAGCACTACTCTGTGAATGGATTTGTTTAGTCTAGATGGTTCTTAAAGTGCTAAAGTACTTCAGCAAGATATGAGCAAATAAGAAAGAAAAAAGCTCAAACAAAAAAGCATATTAATACAGTCATGAAAACAATGAAGATTTACATAATATGTTATTTGTTTTATAATGCTGATTGTCTTTGTTGTGTTATATTCATGTCTTTATCCGACTAAACTAAAATTATTATTCTCTCTTATTGTGGTGTTCTTTGTGCTACTGAAAGTGTCTGAATGCATGCATACATATATATTTTTTAAGACAGAAACAGGGAATGTTTCAGAGGAGTTCAAGGTGTTCAGGTGTGCTCCTAAACTCCAGACAGCCCCCTCAGGTTTGCAGTGATTTCACATACAATTAGGCGTTCCTTCCCTCTGATTTTCCTTTGTGAACTAAAATACTCAATATAGGTACTTGGTGACAATGAAATTTTTTACTGTACATGGAGACAGAATGCAGACCTCCCAAAAGGAATGGTTTGGGACTGATTGGTGGGTACTGTGGAAATGGAGGCCAGGATTTGATGGCCAAACCTTAGACCTAAACCTAAGGAGAGAAGGTTGCAACGTTTCAGTGGTTGCAGTCAGAGCTGGACTAGAACTTCATTGTTTTTTTGCTGAGTAGTTTTTAACCTTGATCAGCTCTGCCACACAAACTGTTGATCTGTTGCCAATCAAGAGCCATGGGGATGCAGCACTGAGGAGAATATTCCTCTGACAGTTTTTGACTTTACATATAATTCAGAGCAAAAAGAGATAAAGCTTTAAATCTAGGTCTAAGGAGCAGTAGGTTAATCTGAAACATAGACTTTAATTGAGAAAAAGATTATTTTTTTCTTCTGGATTTCATGATTGAACTTTTATAGGAGATAGTTAAGCCTTTTTCAACTGTTATATCATTACAGGGAACCCACAACAACTGGTTTTGGAAAGGGAACAGAAAATGCTTCCTTTTTTTCCCTCCCTATCCTTCCTTATCTGAATGGATTTTGTGGATTATATTATTCTTTCTGACATTTCCTTCCTTGGCATTTTTCCTCTTCAAGGGAATCATCGTGTATTCATTCTCTTAATTCATTTAACAACTTGAGGGCATATCCTGCACCCATGTACAGCAATGTAGTTGTGAAACTCACATTAACGTTAATGGGAAATGTGCAGCTAAAATCAACCACACTGGGTGTAGTTACTACCCTTGGCTGTAAAATCGATTTGCACATTCAAACAGGAATTATTTCCACTTGTGAACTGGGAAGTCAGAGAGGTTATTACATTGTCTTATATTAAATTAAGAGTATTTTAACATTCTTTTTAATGTGTTTCAAATTGAGAAATTCACCTGCTATAAAACCTGTTATTTTATGTTGCAACTTAATGTTTTGAAAGTTAGGTCACATTTTTGGCAAGTAAGCTGTTTTCACTTGGCACCTCCCAATACTCTACTTTCTTTAAGGTTTAGTAAAATATCTTAATGTCTATTATTTGTTGGTAAGTTAATATTGTTTTAACTTTATGATGGAAAATCAGACGCCCCTCTCAGGTTTTCTGATATAAACATGGCTGGATCCAAACATTTGCAATGATTTTCTCAGTCCTCCTGCAATTTTGCTTTTTTATCAGCTCCCTTTTCCTCTCATTCTATCCAAGACTCTTTTTCCTGCTTGCAGCAAAGCTCTCATGGAATAACTAAATACCTGAAATCAGCAGTGGGGACAAAAAAGACCTGGAAGCTGGGAGATGTGGTAAGGCTAGAAAAGCAGGAATGAGTAGTTATTTGCTTAAATGACAGTATGGACAAGGAAGCAGATTCTCTTCTCTGGTTATTAGAGTGGTGGTGAAGCAGTGTTTGGATATTTATTACACATTTTTCTACATACTGCTTCTGCTTCTCTGATACTCTTTGCCACTGTGAATAAGTGCAGCCATCTCTCACTTTATATTGGTTTCTTGCTGTGCTGGATGTAGGTAAGGAGCATCAGAGAGTTTAAGAGCTCTAATTTGGTTAAACTGTTAAACTGATATCCATTATACACTGATATCTGTTATGCAGAAAGCAACCATAAATGTTACAGTTGGCAGATATTTATGTGTAGAGGCGTATGTACCAAAATGAATTATAACTTGCCCTTAAGAGTTTTAAACAAACTTAGTGGAATATTGCCATACAGTTAAATAAATCTTTGCTTTAGACAGAAGGCAGTAAGCATCTAAGAATCCTGCTTCCAAAAGGTGTTTGCATCTCAGATATCTTTACTGAGAAAAAGCAAAAATGGAAGCTATCACGACAGAATGGTCAGTAACACAGCAGACAGTCCACAGCATGTTTTCACTGTCACATGGATGCCTTCAGGTTCAAGTTCTGACACCCCTAGGAATAGACTTTGATGTGGCTTTTAGTGTGCATCTGCTAATGGCTGTTGGGTTATCACTGGTGCCATTGATGAGCATCCTTCATGCTCCCAGTCCCTATTCTGCATAAAGACTTGCAATTCACATGTTCATTAAGCCACTGTTATTGGTTAATGAGCAGTGGTATCAGAAGAGGTAAAACTGAGTTTGGGGTAGATCCCTGCAGGAATATGAAATCTATTGCTGGTCAAGCCCTACCCTCACCCAGGCACTTATGTGGGAGAGATTGTCTTTGTTGATGCTTACACGGGCTAAAGTTAGATACTACATTTATACCTTTTATAGTTAAAGATACCCTGCATTCTTTTGACATATTTATCACATTAAAGAGAGAATTCCTAGAAGTCAATGTACATAGTTTTTTTTAAAAAGGTGAAACAAATTGTATTTGATTTCCATACTCTTCCTTCTGAGCACTGCGTGGTTAAAGGAACCAGGTACAGTCTGGTTTCATATAGAAACCAATTCCGGAACAAAAAGACATTTTCCAAATTTTAAATGTGCTGTGTCTTTCTCTGTGTTGAGACATACAACTCTTTCTTGAATTCTTTTTTTCACATCTAAAACCTCAGGTATACGAGTGATTTCCACTCTTCACCATTCTGTTCAGGAACTGTTGTACCTGATAGAAATGCACTTGAGTGCATCTTCTATTTGTGGAGATCTTAAAGAGTCCTTGAACATGTTCCAAAATGCACAGATGGGTTCTGCCCTTGTGCCAAGGGAGGAGGAAGACGCAGGTCTCCAGCAGTGTGCCAGGGAGCCCAAGCTACCGCAGTGACTTTGTCAGAATCACTTTTTAGAGGCTGGTATTTATCATGGTAAATCAAAATGTTTATGATTTATTGTGAAATATTTTATTTTTAATCCTGAAAGATGTCCAGAGTAATGAAATATTGTCATACAGAACTTCTAACACTAAATGTGGGAGGACACAGAGGAAGGTTGTGCCCTTCCATCTTTTATTTCCAAGAGTCTTTAAACTTTCAAAATGCTAAATATCTGTGGAGCTGACAATTATCTTTTCTCCAGAAGATTTCTGGAAATATTATAAGAACAAAAATTTCCTTCAATGTTTTAGATTTCTGATGAATCCTGAGTGATGATTACCAAATTTAGACGTGACACTTATTTGGATTGTTAGCTAAATTCTTCTGACAGGATTTTTGTATATAGAAATGAGAGAGCTCCTTAAAATTTATATGTCATAAACCTTTACAAATTTTCATAAGTATGCTTGGCTAGTTTATCTTTTGTCCTAACCCTGGCATATTTCTTTTGAAAACATTACAAGTGAAAACATGACATTCTAATTTCCTTTTCCATTAATATTATTGTTTTAATTTATGAACATACTTTGCTGCTTTCCAAAATCTGCTCAATTTTTTCTTTTTTTGGGGGGGTATAATTTCCCACATTTTAATAGAAGATATTTCTTTTTATCTGTAATTAAATCCATAACTTGTTATTCTCAGAAGGTTATTATGGATTGTGACTTGACTGTTACAAAAAATGACTTAAAGAGGCTCCTAATATCAATTTAGTGTAAGGATTTAATTTATTATTCATTAATTTTGCATTCATTGTAATAGCAGTAATCATTATTAACTCATTGGGTAGGTATGAGAATGTCAGGCACACTATATTTCCATAGAAATTCAGTTCATTAGTCATCTTTAGCAAAACATAAAATACCATTCATGCATTATTGCTGTCACTTGTTTCTCTTTATAATTATATGCCTGTTATTTTACATAAATATCTTTGTATGTGGAAGTGCTACTGGAATTTAAAAGTTTCAATACATGCATAAACTCCCTTGTCTCTCCTTATGGCAACATAAATTTTGGTGGTTTAAATCAAGATAGCTTCACTCAACTTATGACAGTATAAAGGCTATTTTCACATTTTATTTTAAAGAAAACACTTTCAAATATTGTCAGTTTACACTGGCAGAATGTGTTGATTTTTTCATTCATACATGTCTGCTTTTTAAACAAAACTTTTGGTTTAGCAATGCAGAATTCTAATTTTTATTTCAAACTAATTCATAGGTTCATCAGAACATATATAATTTCCTATTTGAAAAATGGAAATTAGTATTTTCTCTTCATTGCCTTTGTATATTTTGACGTGTTCAGAATAGAATTGTAAGTTTTTTCCCATAAATACCTCAGGTGCATCCTTCTTAACAGTCCCATATTTCTGAGGCTTCATACTTTGGCTAGTAAATGATTCTGCTCATCTTGAACATGAGTTGACTGAATGCATTGGAAAAAAAACCAAGTGTGTTTAGCATCGTGCCAACTAATTACAGTGGCTACCTTGCAGCTCAGTGTTGAATTTGGACTTGTCCTTCTGAGCACAGACCCAATCAGTCATGGTCAGTATTGTGTCAGCTAACTCAATTCTTGGTAATCAAATTTAAATGTAAGAGTGGATTTCTCTAATTCAGGTGTCTTTCATTTTAGCTGCTTTAAGTATAAGCCAGTCTACCTTGGCTCCCGTTACAATCAGTGCAGTGTAATAAGTGCTTCCAGAGGGTAATACGTTTCATCCCATGAGAGGTGTCTGCCTCATCTGGAGCTCCTGTGTCTCATCTATCTCATACACGTCTATCACACTTATGATTGGTGTCTAAGACAGGTCAAGTGTATATCATCCCCCCGAGGATCCTGCTGCTCTCCATTAACTGCAACAGGAGTCTTGCTTAGATTTCAGACTAAACAACATCTCCCAGTGAAAGCAAATCCCTCAGATCTCTTCCAAGCACCCTAGAGCACATTTCAGAATTAATATGGCCATGGAAATCTTTTGCTAAGGGAGGGGCAGCGTTTTCTGGAGCAAGGTATTTCCACCCTCTCTTCTGCAAAGAGGACGGGCTGTACCTCACTAAGCCCAGTGTGATCTGGTAGCAGTTTGGGCACTGAGCAATACTTTGAGCAACACTTCTAAAAGAAGCTCTTTCAGAAAAGTGGTGTTTTCTCATGGCCTTCAGTCACCTCTGGCCACCCCATACTGATATCTCAGGTGCTTGTGTCACCTCAGAGGACATGCGCTGCTGTGTAACAGAATAAATAAGTGGGGTAAAAGGGCAAAGGGTAATATTTTGTTGCCGGTGGCTTTTAAAAGTAATTTTCAAATGGTTTATTCTACTTCAATGCACATCTAGCTTCTGCTAAGACCGAACTCCCTTTGCTTAAAAAAAAAAAACTATTGCACCTAATAACCCTCTTACAGAAATGACTGTAGCAGTTTCAGTTCTGCAGCATTCACTGCCTTTGACTCCTCTCCAAGTAGGCTGCCATTTTTTGGAAAGTGAAGTTTGTGATGGAAGTAATATCACCAGTTTGCGTATCAGTGTGTGGGAAAAGCAGATCTTTTCCAAAAATGTTTTCTGTTAGGTTGCAACTGATATTTCATTTGATTTCTTTTAAAGGATACCTTGGTTTTGATATAAACTGTCACTTATTCTTACCTTTCTCCCCCAACCTGTTTTCCTTCTACCTCTGCAGAAGTGCATTGCATTATTGTGGCCTGGAGCATCTCTGAGTTTTCTTCTAGGAGCATCTGACTCTAAAAAATTATCTAATATAGATAAATAATGCTGTTTGTTGCACAAACTGGATATGTATAAGCAAATCTCTGTCTAAATTGCTGACAAGAACAGCAGAACACAACAGTGAAACTTAAAACCCAGAATGCATACATTCTAAAATTCTCCTCTCAACTTGCTCCTGATCCTTGGCAAAAGCTCTTGTGATTTTAAAAGATAAATAATCCTTACTTTGTTATTTCCTGATCATATGTATGGCAATAGAGGCAAGGAGATCCCTTCAGGGATTAACTAGACTGTAACTTGAGTCTCTGCTCATCATCGCTCCATAGCTTTCCCATCATGTTTGATTGTCCTTTTAGGAGAAGCTTTGGTTTGTCTAACCCATCTCCTGGACACTGAAGAAAATTTGGGCACAAAGAGAGCTGCCAAGGAAAACTGTTCTTATGTCATTACAAACCTGTTGGAGGAGTGTGTCTGGCTCAGCCTCTGTTAGGGAGATGTTCAGAGGTTAGCAGACCTTGTGTAAGACCTTCTGGTTTGTGCTTTTTAAAAAAACAAACCAAAAACACAACAACATTAAATTTGGAGAGTGAGGGAAAGTGATGTTCTACTTGAAGAGATTGAATATTTCAGTGAATGTCATTCTATCTGCTGTTAAACTTAGACCATTAGCCTCACTGAGTATGCGACATCTTTTTATTTGTGCTTTTTCCTGAAATACCTACTGTGTCATTAAACAACCTTTTTCATTATTTTAAAAATAATTTCAATTTTAGTTGTGTTGTGAATAAAAATTTCAAGGAATGCCATTTTTGGACATATCTTAATTAGCAGCTTTAAATGTCGCTGCCTTTAAAAACGAAGGAGAAAGCCATATGCTACTAAGTCACAGATGTGATATTTGTCACTTTTACACTATGTGATTTTCAGTTTTTCGGTGTTTTCTTGTGATTTTTCTCAGCTTTAATAGAGACAATATTACATGCATTGTTGGTTGAACTGTGACTGAATCATCTCCCTATTACAGGCAAATGGAGTCTGAAACTCACCAGCTGAAAAATTTATATATTCTCTGAAAAGCGCATAGTATGACTCTTATGGCACTGAGAGTTAAAACTTATACAACTTATGCAGTTTTATTAACATGTGAAAGATTTTTTTTCTCCAATGAATCTGGTTTTTCTTTTTGGTTTTTTTTTTTTTTTTTTTTTTTTTTTTTTTTTTTTTTTTTTTTTTTTTTTATTTCTCCTTTAAATGCAGTAAGGTAAATCATGATTGTGGATAAATTGAAATGACATATTTTTTTATCCACGTGATTTGCAACTGCACACTGCTGTAATAGAGAAAACCCCTCTTGAAAATTGTCTATGTATGCTTCTTTTTCACAGCATACATGGGCAAGAGTGGAATCTTTCTCTCAATAAACAAAAGCAAAATCTCTTTTCATTAAGGATATTTACTGATATATTCCACCATTTTCCTGCTCTTTATTAATCACATTGGGAGCTTATGCAACCAACTGATTATTGACTTGTCTCTGCAGACACTTAGGTTTAGATGTCTTGATTAGAGAACTGGATTCCACCCATACCTTCCTCTGAATTTGATGCCATGGCACTTCAGTGTTTCTTAGTTAAAAGCACCAAAAAAGCTGGTTATGTTTAGTAAGTACAGGTCTTCCTTTACTTTTCTGCACAAACTGTGAGAGACACATTTCAGAGTGCAAGTTAGTCTTAAACGAGGCTTAGGGAATGAAAATAATTATCTAAATAAGAGCTCATTTATGACTTTCTGTCAATAATTAGAACATTGATAGTTGCTTGATGGTAAATAGTGATAAAGTCTCATAAAAGGGTATCCTTAAATTTTAGGAAGGTAAAAGAAGCAAAAAATTCTCTTCTGGTGATTTTTTTTCCCTGTTGTTTTCCAATAACATTAGTTTGTACTTTTAGTAAGCATCTATGTGATGTTTCCAGCAAAGATAAAATAAATACATAGGTAGTGATTTGAATCTAGTAAAGTAACAGTTTTCTTCTTGCCATAGTTTTCGAAAATTTTACATCACTTACTACTGTTAATGTTACTATGTTGTCCCTTTGACAGCAGTTAGAGATAAACAGCAAATTCCTGTTTTCAACTTATTTTAGTAAATTCACAATTCAGATTTCTATTAATATAGACTGAAGCTTGTGATGTAGATTGAAACTTGTTAAACACATTTTTTCACATTTGGGTTAAAAAATAAACTGAATTTAATTCTGTCAATATTAAATCTGTCAAAGAAACATTCTAATTTGCCAGTTTTAGATACTGGAAAATGCAGAAATCTGTTCTAATTTTTTAATATATATTAAATGAAGTAACAGAAAGTATATGGAATTAATAACAACCACAGGCACATATCTGTTATTTTATACTATATGAGACCTGTGCTTTTTGTGATTTCAATATCAAGATGTCATTTCATCGTCCAGATATTTCTATTATTTCACTATTTCAACATCCTACATTTATTTTGAAATGCCTCTCAATTACATTTCTTATTTCAGACTCTTAAGTGATTTATGTAGTTCATCTCTCTGTGCTGCAATGCACATAAGATGGAGTAATAAGCAATTGGATAGATTATCTCTCTGTGGTAGAGACACACCATTGCTGTGCAGAAAATAGCTCCATGCTATGTTTTGTTCTTCCCTTCCCTCTTCTGGTGTGTGTGAAATCAGGAGATTATATGGATCAAACTAACCACATTTATTTACATGTGAGACATCATTAAAGTCAGGGCTAAGGTGGCCTTTTTTTCCCCTGCCATGCTCAGTGGTACCCTAATTTGATTTCCATAAAAAACACTGGACTTCAACTTGAGTTGTTTGCTGAATATATCTAGTCGTATACACAGATTTTTGCTCTACAACTGCTTGATACTCATCCTGGTGTGTTTATTCCCTCTGGCCTGTACTACAAGCCACGATACAGATCTGTATAACCAGTCCTTCCTGATTCATTTCTATGGGTGAAATCTCAGTCTGTTATCAGAAATTCACTTGGTCTGGATGAATATATGAATTCAGCATTTTCCTGTGCCTTAGCAAGTTTGAACCTATACCTTTAACCACAATGTTAATAAATTCCTGGGAGGAGATTCTTGGCCTTTCCTCCAGAAGCTGTTAAGCTTTGCATGGAATCATTGAACTTTCACTGGCCTGGAGTGCAGGAGAGCAAAGGGAACAGTGCACTGTAGTAGTTTGATGAGTCATCTCCAAGTCCTTCCTTTTGTAGTATATTAAATGTAATTCAGTGAACTATGCATTGAAAAAAGAATTGAAACTGAATTCTTCTCTTTGCCGGTTAAGGAGAGTAGTCACAACATCCACTTGTGAGCCCAGTCCCTATTGATTGACCCCAAGAATTTTTCCACTTTTGGAGGATATTTTTCAACAGTGTGTTGTTTTCTTCTGTTTCATGATCTGTGCTATTGCGAATGCATCTTTAGAGGGGCTCCATGCTTCGGAGGGGGTCCACTTACTTGTTTGTTTTTCAGTTGCAAGGAAGGTCAACAAGTAATGAATAAATGTCAAGAAAGATCACTTATGAGAAGTGGATGCTCTGCATAATAAGCATTAGCACATGTTTAACAAAAAATTTCCTCCAGTAGAAGTCTTTCCCATATTAATTTAATCCTGCTGTCTAAGATAATACAATCTCTTTGAAACAGTCTTGATTCTTAGTGCATAGGGACCTTTTCTGGATCAGAGGCCAAATTTCCATTACCTGATGAGCTAATCTGACGTGACAGCCTCATATGCAGATGGGGAATCTCTTGTCAATAGTTTTCTTCAGAGACAAAGAGAAACAAATGTCTATATTCATTCTCTCACTTCATGCATGAGTAACATTACCTTTCCATCTTCCTTTCACTCTATTCAGGTAGTCATTGAGAATTTAAATATAAGCTTTTGTGTTCCTGCCTTAGCTTATGAATGCAAAGCTGTTTACAGAAGACTGGCATCCTTGTCTGTTTGTTTAAGTACAGTATGTATTTTGACATGTAAATTTACATGAGGCATATTTAATCAGTCACAATGATATGCTAATTGGATTCCTGTATGAACTGCATAAAAACAGCATTTGAAAAAAAAAATTATAAAGGGAACTTATTACCAGCTGAGACACTTCCTAATCAGTATTATGCATCATCAAAATGCACAAGGATAAAAGTGATAGATTCTCAGGAATTTTGTAACCAATTAAAAAAAAATGAACTAAAGAAAAAACTGTCTTTTTCTGAGCAGCCTGAAAGTTAGAAAACAGCAACTGAAATCCATAAATTAGAATGCCAAAAATCTCTCAAATGCCTCTGTAGGTTTTGGATGTTGTTCACTGACATAATTTGTGTTCTGATAAGGTTATAGGTTGATCTTGTCTCCAAAAGAGCATTGACATTTAGACTTCAGCTTGGTCTGCCCTAGGGATTTGCTCAAGCATTTTGAATATAGTTTTTTTAAATATATATTTTTATGAGCAGCTCTGACTTTTTCAGGTGCCAGTGGTTCACTTTCAAGCCAAAGGAAGCCATGCCAGTGTAAACCAGCTTCTACATATCCACATGTATGAACCTACAATATTCTGCCATTCTCCTTCTGTTTATGTACCTGAATTTCCCTGGTAATTAAAGTTTTAAAGCTGATAGTGTTTATCAATTTTTTAAAAAAGGTAGCCCTGGATCTATTCTTTGATGATGACTCATTCTAATTTCTCTCTTGTGGACCACTATGCCTACATAATTTCTGGCATAACACAACATAAGAATAAGTTTAGCACACTTAGATTCCCAGACTGATTCAACTGCTAATTTCTGGTCTTTACTGAAAATAATCTTAGTTTCTAATATTTTGCTTTGATTTGACTGCACAAGAAACAGACAATTACAGACATAGGTAAGGCCACAGGATCTCCAGATTAAGGGATTTACTGTGCAAGGAAAAGGAAGCCTTTTGCCTGAATTAAGTCCAAGAGTGGGGAAGCAGTGAAAATTTTATAAAATTTTTAAATAATGAGCTGAAAGCCACCAGCGCTAGCCAGTGGGGGGAGATGAATAAATAGGTTATCTCATTTTTCTTACCTCAGTAGAGTTTAGCTACCTGGATAGAGCTGGAAGTAAGGTGCTGAGAATCCTGGGAACAGAGCTCTTTCTGACAATAAACAGGAGGAAAAAACCATAATGATTCTTCCCCAAGAACTGGGTTCCTCAAGAGTCCACAGATATCACACCTCGGGGAGACTGGAAACCACATTTTCCCAGCCGTGAAGTTCACTCAGGAGAGCAGACTGCTGGGCATTGACAAGGGGAAAAAGGGGAACAGAAAACATCTTTTCTGTCCTTGCTGTAAAACCTGCCCCACATATCTGGGAGCTGAGCAGTACTGGCTCCAGAGGTGCCCAGCCTGGGGGTTGGTGCTGTCAAAGTGGAATAGGAAAGAACTCAGAAATTTGATTATTGTGTGTACTGGTTTTGTTCCTCTCAGTGATGATAGAGCATAACCATATAGAGACTCTTGGAGAAAGGAATGATTTTCTTTACTGTTGAGTGTTCTAATTACCAAATATTTGAATGTACTTACAGCTCCTCCCATGCTCAGTCTTATATTCATATTGTGAGTTATTTATTTATGCATAGGTTGGATCAGACTGTAATATATAAACAGTTCAGGTGAATTCATATGTCCCTTTTGTATTAATGTCCCTAATTATAATTAGAAGAGTGTTAGGAAGAGCTTTTCCTTATGTATTACTAAGATAGAAGGAGGAAGAGTGTTGGTACATTTGTGCTTTTTTTTTCAGAGAGCTCCAGTGCTTTTTGGTAATAATACTGATATGCTGCGGTGATCATATGCTGATATGATTTTAATTTTCTTCTTGTTGCCTTAATATACTCTTTACCAATACATGTGTCGGTAAAGTAAAAGACTATTTGAAATATAAAGTAAGGAGGTAATTGGCTTAAATCATTGAGATCAAGTATTTTTAAAGTTACCTAGTTAAGCTGATGTGGGTTTTGCTGTAGACACTATTATTTTGTTTACAGTAGCTCCTTCTGTTTTTTGGCTGAGGACAGAGAAGCTGAGAGGATGGTAAATGTTTGGTGGTCATCACAGTCTTCCACATATTAAACTCAATCAGTTTGTCACAAACACCTTTAATTTAACTAGTGTCATTTGTGTGGCCTTAGGAAAGTCCCCTATATCTTCTTTTGAGTAGGAAAAATAATAGAATGCCTAAACCAGAGTTTTCTGAGCCTTAACAAAGTTTGTGAAGAGCTGTGCAGTCCATAGAGGAGAGGAGTTCTGAAGCAGAAACTGTAACATGGGGTGATGAAAAACACATCTCTGGTTGCTCAGTTGCTTAATATCCACCAGTAACTGGCTTTTACTTCCTATTCCTCACCATCTCTGAACAAGGTTACTAAATACTTACATTTACTCACAGCACTCTGTGTGTCAGCCTTGTAAGGTGGCAGGAGAGTAAGCACTTCCTTTGCATGCCACGAAGTGTGGGGAAGGTTTGCTGCATAATTTAATATTTTGTGGTGAACGGTCTGGATTTCCTTTAACATAGGTAAACCCAGAATGTGTTCATTTTTTTTTCCCTTGGAAAGTGAGGATGCTCAAGTTACAGAAAATTGCACATTGTCTGTGCATGTATAATGTACGGAAAATACATTTTACCATTTGGATCTTACTGAGATTTCACAGCGTGGTAATAGCACAAAATTGCTCAGGCTTCTTTGTATTCAACACCCCTACTTCAGCTTCTGCATATTTGTTGCCTGACTGCAATCTTATTAAAATCTCTATGTGTTATGCTATAGTTTTCTGAACTGTAAATAGTATTGTAAATGTGTCTATTGGGTGGATTGTGTCTAGATAAATGGCACTGATCATTGACATCATCAGAGGGCTGGAGCACCTCTCCTAGGGATATGGGCTGAAAGATCTGGGGTTGTTGATCCTGGAGAAGAGAAGGTTTTGGAGACACTTCATTGCAGCCTTTCAGGCATTGCTTAAGGTTACCTTAAGGTATAAGGGAGCTAATGAAAATGAGGGAGAGGAAGTTTTTAGACAGGCAGATGGTGATAGAACAATGGTTTTAAACTGAGAGAGAGCAGGTTTAGATTAAATATCGGGAAGAAATCCTTTTCTATGTGGTTGATGAGATGCTGGCACAGGTTGCTCAGATGCCCCTTGTCTGGAAGTGTTCCAGGCCAAGCTGGAAGGGGCCCGGAGCAGCCTGATCTGGTGAAAAGAATTCTATGATTCTAAGACTCTAGGATACCAAATGTGCAAAGGACAGCTCAACCCTTGTTGAGTTTTGAGTGGAATTCTAGTTTCAAGTTTTTATGTTAAAGGAAGCTCATAATCAAATCAGATTGGCACATCGTGAAAAGCCATGTCAGTGAGTTACGACTGGAATGCTGTTCTACATATGAAAAAGAATATAAAAGACAGAATAAAAATAAAAAAGAAAAACATAAACAAGCACTAAAATAAGAAAGATTGTAGGGTAAATACGATAGAATTACAATGGATACAGTGGTGTGCTGAATGAGATTATAAATGCACTGTCCTGTCTGGAGTAATTGCCACATCTGTGGGTTTTGACCCCATTAATGGCTGTTTGATGGAAGTAGGCAGTCAGGAAATTTGTGAGCAATTCACCTTGGTCCTGAGCACTGGTGAAAGACTTGGCTGATAATGTTCCTCTCAATGAACTTCTGTAAGAGAAACGATGTTTTACTCAGATTCAAAATGCCAGCAAATGCAAAAAAAAAAAAGAAAATAAAAAGAAAAATTCTGCTATTCCTTGCTATTCCTGTGCTTCAGAAACAGAAAACCCTTTAAGTGGAAATAATATGTATATATTAATACAGCTAAAAATATACATGAAGGAGCTGTAAAAAATATTAGATGTGTTCCAGTTCTACAGAGATTATTTAAAGAAATCATATTAGGAATTCCAGCAAAATTCTTACTACATAGTAAAAATACTTCAAGAAGACCGTAATCCAGACAACATGGTAAAACAGAATGAAAATAGAAATTGCATGAAGATGTGTCAAGAAATCTGAGGTATGTTCAAGAGAAAATTTAGAAAGGGTAGTAATGACAAATGAAGTATAAAAAGGTAGTAAGGTGGGCAAAAAAGATGAAACAAGCAACTTGCAGATTCTTAGAAGCCAATAGTAAGTAATTTTCAAACTCAATGGGGACAGGAAGCCTTTCACAGATTCCATAGGATCAAAGATTTTGAAAAGTAGCTCTAAGGGCACCATAAATGGAAAAAAAAAAAGTTAATAAGGCTCTGCTCACTATTTAAGTATTTACCAAGCTTTTTAGGAACTAATCTTTCTTTATGGGGAACTCCTCAGACAATGTCTGAAATTGATTCTATGGTATAAATACACAAAATTAATAATAATAGGTCACCATTGCCAGATTATATTTCCTCAAAAGAATTCAAACTTTTCAGAATGAAACAGCTGAGTCAGCAGGTGACATGAGGAAGCCTCATCATTACAGGCTGGAACACAGTAAATATAACAATAGTTTGTAGAAAAGGTTACAGAGAAGATTGACAGAAATGACAAATCACTGAACCAAATATCTGTATTTTTACAAATTAGTGTAAATTATTCCAAATGCTAAGTCCGTGGACACGTGGGTGTGTATGGCACATTAGGAATGGCTCAGCTTTTAAAAAGGAAAGTCCTGCCTCCCAGCTTCAGGCCTTTGCATTCCGTAACAATTGTGAGTTTGAGGCAGATGCTATTGATAATGAGTCCCATGGAATTCCAAAGGCTTTCAGCAATATCTCTCGACAAAGCAGCAAAGTTGCTCAGGGATAATGGGGAGGTCTTCACATGGATAAATAGTCAGTTAAAAGAGAGGCAGATGAAGCCAAGAATAAATGTTCCATTTTCACAATGCAGAGGTGTTGCCGGCTGAATTCCACAGAGGTTTGTGCTCTTCAGCAGATTCATAAGTGGTCTGTGAAAAGGACAGAATAACTTGTGGAGGATGTTGAGATATTCAAGATATTCAAGACAGGGGCTGACTGTTTAACATTGAAGAAGGACATACGAGCGACTGGGCAATAAATTAGACAATGAAATTCAATTTTCGTAAATGTTATAGGATACTTAGGGGTGAAAAAAACCCTCAGTTCTAACTTTGCATATACAGTGATGGACAGTGAGCTAACTATAAGTACGTGGGAATTACATTTCTGTTTTTAATGTATAGTTTCATGAAAATACCAGTTCAGTGCTCAATAGCAGCAACAAAAGCAAATTCGTTGTTAGGGAAGGAAAGAGAGAAAGAAAGGGGACAGATCATGCAAAACCATGCTATGCCTGAGTTCCTAAATGCATGAAGCTCTGTTCCACTCCCCTCCAAAAAGTATATTATTATGGGCAAAGATATAGAGAGGCGTGACAAGGAAGATCAAAGGTATGGAACATCTGGTGTGCAGGGAAAGATTTAATAGAATGGGAGCCTGCTAAAAGTGATATGACTGATGGAAAGATATGCTAGAGGCCTGTGAAATCATGACTGGCATGGAGTCATTGTGTAGGGTTTGAATACATCTTCTGTCCTCAGAACAGGAACCAAGGACCATCAATTTTGTTATGTTTTATACAGTAAACACCCCTAGCATTGTATTTACAGTGTCCACTTTGATAACTGTGTGAAACCAATCTGTCAACAAGCAGAAGGAAGTAGCTTTGCAAACAGTGCACTATCAAACAATCAAAGAACTTGCCAAAGTTGTTTTGTTTTTTTTCTTTTTTACCACAAAAGTTTACTATGATTAAAAAACCCTGATACACAAGTTAGTGTAAAAAAGAGACATTAATTGCTAAAAGGCAAAACATCACCTCTGACTTAGAAGTTTCCTGACTTATTTTGCAGCACTGTGCTGGAAATTATTTCTACTAGGCCCTGTTTCTGGGAGTCACTGAGGCGTTCCTCTGTATTTAGGATTAGTCACTGTCAGGGATGGGGTTTTAAGCAAATTATTTATGACATCAGGGGTTTTATCAGGTGGCAGAGCTACTGTATTCTTCCTGCTTTTGGCTTCTTAGCACTGTATTATTGCATTTGGATCTCTGTATTTAAGGGATGTTTGCATTTGCAGCTTGATATCATAACAATTTAGACTAATTAGTACATTCTAAAGCGCTCCTAACTGAACACTGCTGTCTTGGGTGCTTGGTCCAGATTTATTTCGACCTGAATTCGTCTGAAATCAATGAAGTAAGGATGGTAATAAAGTCTCCTTTAGGATATTTTTTCCTCCATTGATTTCAAAGACTAAGATGTTACAGAGATGGGAATGTCAAAGCTACTTCAAACAAAGTAGCCACAAGGCAGTTACATATTTCCAAATCATTGGACCAGCACAATTTGCCGAGAAAAGAGTAGGTGCAGAGAACACATCGGAGGATAAACAACAGCGAGAAATGGAGAGGAAGGGGCTTTCAGTTTATGCTGGCAGATGGGGCAGAAGATTTGTCTTAGGAGACTTAATACAAAAATAGACTTTAAAATTATGCTGCTTTTCCTATTAAGACAAATCATATGCTAGCTTTTTTTTTTTTTTGCTTTTTTTTTTTCTTTTTCTTTTCTATTTTTTTCCCCCAGGGAAAGTATCATATGTCAAAGTAAAAGTAGAATAAATTAGTATTCGGATATATGGGTTTTACATGTGTGTTTCCTGGGTGTGAAAAATCCATTAACTCTTCTTTAAAAGTATGATGAAGCTTCTTGAGTGCACCAGGCCCAGCCTCCATAAATCAGAATTTCTTTTGGGCCCCATGAAGTGTTTGGTTTAATCTGACTATCAACCCAGGTATTTACAGAGGAGAGAGAGATGACAACTGAGAGCAACTGGGTGCTAGGCAAAGGGAATAATAAAAAGCCCCAGGGTGTAGCTGGGGATTCTGTGATTTTGCAGCCATGAATATTAATTGCTGCCATTTTATTTAAAAATAAGTATATTTGTAATAGACTTATGACTGTCTGAGGTGTAGATGATAATATGTTACAGATTTGTTAAGAATAGCACTTGATATAGGTTGTTTTAAAAGTGTCAAAATTTTTGTTTGAGGCATATAGCTACCTGTGAATGAGAGAATATAGGTGGAAAAGCATTTTTTTCTGGTATTTTTCCTAATTTTAATTCCTAATTTTGAAAGTATAGAAAGACCATTGGAGGCCTTCTTACACAGGAGGTTTGTCCTGAAATGGTCAGTGGAATACTCACTTCTGGACTATGCTCTATGGTCTTAATGGTGAACAAAGAGACCTATTTCTCTAAAAAAACACAAAATAAAACAACAACAACAACAACAACAAACATTCTCTGGCACAGACATGAGGGTGCCACAGGAAATGGAAAGGTTACCTTAAAGCTTCTGTGGATAAGCTGCAGAGGCTTCAAGGTGGTGTGAAGTTACATTTGATTTTAACTTTGTGAAAAAAGTCACAAACACATGGGAAACTTCCAAAAATTCTGGAGTACCAGAGCTCATGTCTTGGGACTTCCCATCATGAAAACTGACTACCTTTCTTGACTCTAGAGATGTGTGACTTGTGTTTGCATGCATCAGTGTACTAGCCATAGTTCTTAATAATTGTTAGTATTCAGGCTTGAAGAGGAGTATACATGGATGTAAAAGAGAGTTTAATTAAGTACAATAAATAGTAATTTTGTGGACAGAAGATAACAGTGAGCATTCTTGTGTAGCAAATGCTTTAAATCTTAGTTTACTTTCTGTTTTTAAACGTGGAACATTTGAAGTTTATTGACTTTCACTTGGCTGATATATTTTTTTTTCTTATCTTGGGTGAAATACAAACAACCAACAACTCCTACACTTTAGGAGTTTGAGGCACCCACCTGCAGAAAACTTTACTCTGGGACAGGCAGCAGGAACAAGGCATCATCCCTCCACGGTCACGTCCATGTCGGTAACAACAGCTCCTCCACGCTCACTAATGCAGAGGATCAAGTCCAGGCTCCCTTATTCTGAGAAGGGGACAGCCAGGGCTCTCAGGTTTCATTCTAGAAGCTTACCACAAGGAGGATTGTCTTGTGTAACCTGGTCTTCATGTTTTATTTCTCTGTTAACTTATTTTCTGTGTTGGTTCCTATCCAGAAAGGTATTGGTAGGGTTTTGGGACGGTGTTTATGACCCCATAATTCAGGCCGGACAGTTCATATGGCTGAATTAGAAGCACAATCACCTTATACGCATCTCAAGCTGAGGGAAGATTCCTCAGAGGATAATTCAGAGCATCTAAGTTAAGATGCAGCTCTGACTCATCCTGTGTAGGAGGTTCTTTCTCTGCATTCTTGCAGAGGTCTTTGGAAATTTAACCTTCTCATAAACACACCACAAGTCAGATTAATGAGTTAATCTAATTAATCAATAATAAGTTGTCCAGCAGTGAAATGCAGGTTGTTGAAACATGAGAAAGTTACTTTCTTCTTTTGAACCTTTTTTTTGCTGGTAGACACTCAAAACTTTTTAGCAGCTCTTGGCTAATTTTATACAGGAAAATTTGAGGTCTTCATATTCTTTGCAGCAGATGTGTTCACATCTCTCCAGCCATTCATACAGGGCTGGCTCAAGTTGGAGCAGTGAACCTCAGAGTGCTGTTTCTGGCTCATACATAGGGGTTACAGGAGCACCTCAAGCAGGGCGATGCACAATTTTGTACTGCCCCTTCTTGGCCTTCACCTCTTCTTGGTCTTCACCTCTTATTTCATTGCATAGCCTTTGTAGAAGCAAGCAATTAATAGACTTGTAAAAATTTTTGGTTTTTAATTTCCTTTTTAACTTAAATCTGCTCTGACCACATTAATGCAGTATTTTCTGAGTGCTGAACTGGAAGGCGGCACATTCCCAGCGGTATTGTGTTGTGGCTGGGAACCTGACGTTCATTCTTTTAATTTAGTTTTAAATTAGAGGCAATGTGAGCCAGTTTATGTAAAAATGCTTTAATTAACAGGACCCAGATGCAGCATCAGAAGTTCTAGAGGAATTTAAAAAAATATACCTAGGATTTAGTCCTCTAAATAGTAGGTGGGTTAGAGCTATCTGAATTCCTCTGGTGTAATGCAGGCTGGGCCTGTAGATGCTGCCGTGCTGCCTTTTTTTTTTTTTTTACAGTAAGTTATGCTGGACCATGATAAAAGGATGCCAGCGTTTCAATTTAAAACCATGGCAACTAGAAGGGGTGATTTGCATGTTTGCATGACAATGTGATTGTGGTATCTCAGGAGATAATGCACACGTAATACACACAATGGAACTGCTGTACCTAGATCTATAAAGTGTGATGGAGGAAGGGGAGGGGGAATCACCTCTGTTGCTGCAGGAATCATGAGCAAGAAATTAAGTTATTTTTTCCTCTTGGAAGGTCAAGAAATCTATAGATGTGTGTGAATTATCCTTTTGATTCAATATATTAAAAAATTGGACTCAAGGAGAGCTTGGAACACCAAGGAAAAAACTCCTCAAACTCTTCCTTTTCCTTTGATTTGTATATCCTCATTCATGAGAAAGGTAGCAGTAGAAATTTTGTCCTACTATTGATCTAACCTTCTGCTAAAATGGCTGTCAGAGAAAACATTTTGGAGAGGAACAGAGAGAAAATCAAGTAGTAGAATATGAAACTGAAACTTCTAGATTCAGTTTTAGGAGCAGCTTTGAAGCTGTAGCTCTGCTGTCACTGCTTCCACCATGTAAGGGAAGTTGTACTAAGTGACTGCTTCGATTAATTTGTGCTAAAGCCTGGCCCAGATTGGGCACAACTGATGGCAGTGTAAATCAGCAGATTAAATCAGCCTTCCCAAACAGGAACCCAAAACTCTCACGGCAGCAGTGGATCGCTCTGCCATGAATTCTAAAGACGAATAGCAAGAGCAGGGTATGATTCTTTTTTTTTTTTTTTCTCATTAATGGTGGAACAAACAGAAAAAGGTCCCTTGAAAGTTAAAGCTTAGCTACTGCAGAGTGTCCTCATGTATTATGAGTGAGAAACAAAGGAAACTGAGAAACTTCAAAGCTTTCTGTGGCATTCAGAGCTTTCCATCTTCAAAGCACCTCTCCCTTTTGTAGTCCTGCTCTGGGTTTAATTAATACATTTTAAATATTGTTACTGTAAACAGCGT
The DNA here is from genome assembly GCA_013400315.1 of Bombycilla garrulus. Taxonomy (NCBI): domain Eukaryota; kingdom Metazoa; phylum Chordata; class Aves; order Passeriformes; family Bombycillidae; genus Bombycilla; species Bombycilla garrulus. The sequence goes on along the minus strand of VXBU01011434.1, from coordinate 361,817 downwards.
CATCTTTGTTTTCTACCCAGTTCTTTTTCAGAGTAATTTAAATTATTTTATGAAGTTATCTGTCATCTTTATTTAGTGCCTCTTAACCTCTTTTCTTTTACAAATGAGTAGTCACCTCCAGTTGAGATTAAAACAACACTGGAAAGGGGTGTATGTGCATGTGAAGCAGTCCAGGAAAAAAAAAATGCTTTGCCTGCCTTTCATCTATGTTCTCTAAAGTAAAAATAGACATAACCCTCTCAGTTCATGTACTAGCAATATTTTAATATTTTAAGATGGAAAAGAGAGATTTAAACATTATAATGCATCTCCTTTTTCTCCTTTAGAAAGCTAATTTTAGAAAACTGCATGAGGGGAAAAAAGTGTGAAAATTACACATCTGCATACTTGTAGTCATACTATTTTGTTCATGCTGTCACAATTTTTTTTTCACATGTATTCTGGGGATTTGGACATGGGGAGAAAGAGAAGAGAGGCAGACTAGAAGAAGTATAACATTTTGCATCTTATTAAGCTGTTTTTGTCTGTGGAGTCTTGAGAAGTTTTATCTCTTAAAATCATATATTTCTTCCACAATATTGAGGGGAAAAGGAATAATTTAATATTGAGGAAATGTCATTTTGCCAATTAGTCAAACTACTGCCTTGTAGGTAACATTACTTAATTGTAAGAGTCTACACAGAGCAATTGTTGTATAGAAATATCACAATACTAGGCATTTTAGTATTTTTTCTCTGTGCTTAATCCCTAAAGATGAAAAGAATAGGGAAAATAGGTAGCGAGGTAACTTGAGGAAGAACATAATATTTTTCAATTCTGGTAAGTGATATGAACGTGATTGTGCTCTCATGACTGTGAGTTGCCAGTCTTATTTCAGCCCCTATCACACAATTGTTAGTGTACCACACTTGACGCAGAGAAGAGGCATTTTTAATGCCTGTGTACGATTTCAATCTTGCATCCTTCCAAAACACAATCTATCCTGCCCTCTAGAATGTGAAAGAGCTGGAGTCAGAGGGCACTGAAGCTAATGAAAGCGTGCCTTTTGACTTCCCTGGCCCTTGGTTCAGGCTTAAAGCGCACAATGATTGCTGCTACCTCTAATTCCTTTTTAAGTCCTCTTTTCAAATCGTTACTCATCTCTTCCCTCTCCTATCTGAATCACCACCATTATGGTCACTGCACATGTAAATGGCAGAGTCCCCAGTGCCTGGAAAGGAGGAGAATCAAATTTTAAATGCAGTCTCATTGGAGAAGCAGGCTCCCATGGGCATAATTTATATAATGTGAATATTTTTAGTTGGGCAAAAAAGCAGACACTTTTGCATCTTGACTTTCTGTCTTTGTATGTGCATGTAGAGAGTGATTTTTAGCTGGATGTCAGCATTATTGTATAGAAGGCAAGAAACACATACCGAAAATACAATGTGTGAATTCAGAAAAATCAGTCATTGTTTACCAGACTTGTGACAGGCAAGCTCTTATTAGTCCTACCTGCTCCTGCAAGGTTTTAGTGAAGTTATAAATGGATACTATGAACTCAACACGCTTCTATTACAAATGGAAAATAAAGTAACGCATGTATTCTATGCTGGGTTTGCTTTGTAAATGCCATTTACTCACAGTTTGTCTATTCTGTTTTCCTAGTTACACAGCATCTGGTTTCTACTCATCTCTTGCCTCTTACTGAAAGTTGCAGACCGGCCAGACTCAAACCATCCATTTTAATTCTTCGATGTTAAGGCCCTTCCTTCCTCCCTTATCTTTCTTTATACTTCCCTGCCTCTTTAAAATCCCAGTCCTCACTCTTTGGATCTTGTTCTTGTTTTTTTTGCTGTCTGACTGTCATTCAAAGTACTGTGGGAACATAACAAGAAGATCTCCTGAGACTCCATGAAAAATCCTGTGAAAGCAGCTGTCCTTGTGATGTTTTCAACTGGAAATTGTGCAGAAAAGACCAGGAGGAGCAGGGCCCCAAATTATGATGCTGCTGAACTGTCCCTTGTAGTTGTTTCTCCAAGCTGTAAAGATGGAAGGGGCATTCTTCCAGTCCTGACTTGTCCATCTCCTTAGTTTTTATTTAGAGCACTTCTTTCAGGACTTTGGCTTGCTATCAGAAATATTCTCTCGATAGAATTTTGCTAAAATCTTGTGTATGGTTATTTCTGTGTAGCACACAGGTGTGTTCGGTAGTATCCTTTAGACAAAATGGGATTTAACCCACATTTAAATAATAAAATACAGATTATTTCCTCTTTTAAATGCCATTTTGAAATTTTGCTTGATTCATGAATTATGAATTCATGAATTAACCAAGTCTTCAAGGAATTTTTAAATTGAGAAATGGGAAATAGAGAAGTCACTATAGCAACATTTTTGCATGTAATTCCACAACAAAATGTAATTTTCTGTCTGTGCACTTCTGTGTCAGAACCACCTGTAGTAAATATAGAATAGTAACTTTAAAGATAAAACTTCAAATGTGCCCAGAACGATATTGTGTTTCTGAGATATCATCTGCATTATAAAATACAGTGACCACTATTAATTATAATTGGAAACTTTTCTTTTTTGATTAAATTAGGCTTATCCTTATGCCAAGTGTAATTGGGATATTCAAAAATTTATAGTAATTCCTGTTGTTATCATGTTTACAAATAAATCATTGTCAGTGGAAAAAAATCACCATTACATACATTACATGCCATTACATACATTTTTGGTGGAATTAGTGTGTTGGGGTTTTTAACCTTTTACTAAATATATACATGCAATACAGTTGGTGATGGTGCTTGTGACAGGTGTAGTTGAGGTTTTTTTTGGTTAAAAGAAGAACTTGTCAAGTGAAGCATAAACTAATTTTTAAAATCAACTAAATATCTAATGTTTTGGTAGAAAAATACAACAGGAAACATTTAATTTGTTTATTAGAAAATGTATTTTTGTTAAAAGGTTTCAGCTCTCAGAGGTTCCTTTGTAAGAGTCCTCTGAATGAGTGTGTTTGACTAGAAGTCGATGTTTCTGCACTGCTAAGTCAAATAAGTGTTTCCCTGTGAATATATTTATTTGTCAGCTTGTTATCAGAGGCTGTGCATGTTTCAGTTTGGTCTGCAAGTGCTTCTTCACACAATAATCCTTTTGATACTGATCCTGCTAATTAGGGATATTCCTGTGCAAGTGGCTGGTAGGTCAGGATCAGAATGAACAGATGAATATAAGGATAAAGGCCATCTTCTGAAACTTTAGAATTTGTCAGTCATTTCCACATCGCTCTATTGTAGTACACAAGTTTAGAAAGAATTGCAAAATATGAAACTCTCAACAACAAACTCTATTTAAAATATTTCTCAGTGGCATTTCTGGGTCTCAGCATTTTCTTATGGTTATTTCTGCATGTGGAAAATGTTGCACAAATTCTTGTAATTTCATTTTTGAGTACAAGATCTGTCCCCCCAAAATGATGATTTATGGTGATTTGAGTCTACTCTTTTTCTCTCCTCGTTTAAGAAATGTTAGGAGAGTATGGAATTAAAAATGAAACATTGGGACTTTAATCCAAGCTACTAATGTAAATATTATGATCTCTTGTGACCTCTCCATTCTTTTCTACATTTGTTGGTGGAATACATCTTCCTTGCATTTTTCTTTTGCCTTTGTCTTGCTCGCTTCATGAAAAATTAGCATGTTTCAATATTGGAAAATTTCACAATTAGTTGTCTCAAGTCAATCATTTGAGGTTCATAGGTATTAGAATCAGTGGAATTTGCGTGATAGATTTCTCTAGTGTAACTCTCTGGGAACCAAGAGGGTAAGATGCTATTTTTCTTTGTTTGTCACAACATGGTACTTTTTCCAGGTGTATTTTTCAAACTGAAAAAAAAAAAAAAAAGGGATCATCACTAAAAGCCATTTTCGTAGTAGCTGCAAGGAGAAATAAGCCGTATCGTCTGCATCTCTTGGGTTCAGAGGTAATTTGGTGTACCTGTATTGAACGCAGTGATACCGATTCTATAATTTTATCTAAATAGGGACTAAGTTCAGATGAAACTATGAAAGCTAAATAATGCATACGCATCAGAAAGCACACTGTGCCCTTTCTATCTTCCCCAGCTCTCTAGTCTCTATCTAAATCAATATCTGCGTACTGCTGTGATGGCTCACAGCACGACCTGCATTTGGCATACTGAAACTGTTACATGCTTTAAAGCGACACAGGATCTTCTGGAAAGGCGCCTTTTCCCTCAAAATGCTACTGCCAATGAAACTCCATACAAATGGTCAATAACAACCAATTGCCTCTGTTACAGAAGTCACTGAAATGGAAAAGTAACCTATACAACAGAAAATGAACCGAAAGGAAATTTTTATTCTGGATCCGTAGGGGGGTTTCTGTATCACTAATCCAGAAGGCTTAACTTTGGTAATATATGCTTCTCTACTTACCTAAATTTCTTTCTGCTTTACCTTTGTTACTATATAAAGTTTTTTTGACAACATACTATATCCCTTTTAGAAATAAGTGGATTTGACCTCTGGAATTATATTAGTCCCAGGCTTTGGTTTGCTTCCCCCTCCCCTTCCCCTTTTTAGCAATTTATTGAGGAAATATCCATATCTACAGCAACAATTCGATTTTGAGCCAATCATTAAAAGTATAGTTACAGATCCATTCTTTACTGACTACATTCCTGGAAATATGAGGAAATTTGAATTATTTTACGCAGTACTAGAAATGAAAACAGGGAAATAAAATGTAATGACTAGTGACACATGTTACAAGATGCTGCAATAAAAATATTAGCTCTGTCTGAAAGTCAAGGATTGATGAGGATTTCCTAACTGATATGTGGTTATGCTTATTTCAGGCAGGGCTGAAAACATATAGGCGACAGAATGAGTCTGAAAATGTTCCCTCTGACAAAATACAACAGTTATACTACTGGGGACAAAAAAAAAAGTTCCTGGCTAGAATTTTGTAAAAGGTGAAATAGGTCTGCTTCCTCCTTTTTAAGACATCCTGATGTGGCTGAACAAGTAGCTATTAAATCTCAGAGTATTCCTTATAGAGCCACTCTACTTTTACAGGTGGTGAGGTGCTGGCACAGGTTGCCCAGAGAAGCTGTGCATGCCCCATCCCTGGAAGTGTTCAAAGCCAGGCTGGATGGGGCTTTGGGCAACCTGGGCTAGTGGGAGGTTTCCCTGCCCATGGCACTGGATGGAACTAGATGGCCTTTAAGGCCCCTTCCAGCCCAACTATCCTACCCTCTGATCTTATGATATTTCTCTACTTTTAGAGGACATGTGTTTTGTATATAACTTCATGTTCCAGCTACAAACTTGTGAATTAGAACAACTTGTTTTCCGTGATCCAGATTTCAAAAAAGCCTACCCTGCCTATTCAAAAAGTATCTTCTTCTATGTCTTGAAGAGGGCAAGTTCCATCTTTCAACCTTGGCCGCAGTCAATGTGCAGCTCCAGTGCCCTGGGAACATACCGTTTTCTTCTGCTCTTATTTCCCTAAAGAGGGCTGTGATCCCCACTCCTACCCAGGCTGGGATATGATGGAACATATGGGAGGTGATAACACTTTTGTCAGTATGCATTTCTTCCCAAAATCTGGGAAGCTCTAGGAAACGTCAAACTTCAGCCAATTTGTGCTTACACTAGGGTAGCGGAACTGCAGGTTGGACTTTATTATAGTCTTGAAAAGAAAATTGGGGTCTGTGAGTACAAAGGTAGAAATGTTGCCTTAAACTTTCTTCTTGTAATTTGTGCTCACGAAGTGAAGGTACTTTTCTGTTATATACAAAGGTCAATCAATAAGTGAAATGTACTGTACATCTCTTCTTGTTTTTACTTTCAAAAATCTCATGACCGTTGCCAGAAAATGCTTTTGCAACTTTTGAGCAATGACTCTAGCAATCATGACTGTGCACTCTGCTGTTATTTGAGAAGATGTTTTTAAAAGTAATTAGAAAAAGGAAAGAAAATGGTCAAAGGAAATTGTTTGCTCTTTTGTGGTTTGGGTTTTTTTTGTTTCTATGTCTGTTTTCAGTTTGCTATTTAAACATTGTGCATTTCCGTTCTTTCATTCCTTTCATTGATAGTATTGGGAAAACTAAAATGAAGAAGTATTGTTTATTTGTATAATTAACTTTACAGATTGCTAACTAGAGAAATCTACACTACAAATTCCCTATTTATATGTCATACATTTTGCTAAGTCAAAAAGGTGTTACATGATGTTATCTAAGTTATGTGCAGGTTCAATAGCTACAATTGTATTTAAGCAATGTATTTTAACTGAATCTATTATAAAACAGATTATAGTATCTATAGACTTAAGTCAAAGTTTTCAATGCAAATTAAAATCTTCAACACCAACACCTGAACAAACATATATCCAACTTGATTACTGAGTTTACCTGTGTTCCCTATTGTAAAGCCTGGTTTATTTTATCTTTGTCATCTCACCTGATGGTCTCAACTCAATGAATTCACTTGTTCACAGTGAGTCCACACAACCAAATCACCAGGCTTGTCACATGTGCTGGCAGATCCCTGTAGTGGCCCTCAGGTGGGCTTGGTTTGTCCTCTCCTGCTCAGAGTTGGTTTGCTCCTAAATCTTCACATTCACAGGGATGTCTGAGCTGGCTGCCCTCTCCTCTCAGTCACTCCAAAAATGCAAGTCAGCACTGCGTCACTTTGTATAGAGTTTTGTATATGTAGGATGGGAAATAACGTCACTCTGAAAAGTTTCTGCCTTTCAGACTCTTAAATGTCATGGTCTTCAGGTATCGTGCACACCAGCTTGCTTTTAACAATGCAGCCATATCATTTGGAGGAATGAAAGGCATAATGTTAACCCAGGTCTTGGAACACAGACTAAAGGATGCTCTTGCATCCCTTCTTTTAATTTACTGTTAACCCAGAAGGGTTGTTTTTTTTCTATTTTGTGAGAGAAATAAAGATATTCTATCCATTGGGGGTGAGTGTGCTAAACTGTACTTGTGGGAACCTTGCGAGAATAAAGCAGGACTTTGTTTTCCTCTATTACCTCACATTGGCATAGGAGATTATTTTGTAAATCCAAGAATTACTTTACTGCTTTTATTGTAAATTATACTATTCAGACTTATCCTGGACTTTGATTTTACACTTTCTGGAGTCTCAATGACCCACAGAGGAAGAACTGTTTCTTTTCACATTAGGATTATAAAAACTTTTTAAAGAAACAAGTAGTAAAGACACAATACCATGGGTCAGATTAAAAATCCAAATACTTCCTGATTAAAATGTTTCTCAAGATATGCCGTCTTCAGCTTTTCTTTCCAATTTGACATCCAGTAGTTTGGAGTTACATAATTCATCAGATGAATTACTCTAATACATATTGGACATAACCCTGTAAGTCAGAAAATGCATCTGAATTACATTTCTTCAGGTCAGTCAGAATTCAGGAGAAGCAGATGCGTCACAGCATTGGGGTTCACCTTGGGCAGCGGTGTGTCTGGTGTTTTACTTACCAGGTTTATCATGATCATACTGTGCTAAACTTGTAACTTAGGATACTACAACCCCTTAACTGCCGCAGCATTTGGACATTGAATCAAGCACAGTTATGCCAACTGTGTGTAGAAGTCTGTTGAAACTGTTCTGGTTGGTCAAAGGATGGGTAGGATACTCCTGACTCATGCTGCTGTGGCTCCAGCTCTGTGATACTTGCATATCAAATGCTTGTTGAAAAAAATGGCAGTGAGTATTCTTTCCACATAATTTTAATCCAGCTTTCAGTGATTTTATTGGCTGTGGCTTGCAGGTTGCCACACTCAGGATTTCATTCATCTCTCTTTAGACAGTGCTTATTTTTAGTGCTGCAGTCACCATGGTGCCTGGGAGAGAGAAAACATTTCTGTATGACACCAACTCGGAGAAGTTCCCTGTTAACATAGTAAAGATTGTCATCTGTGATGTCAGGTCTTAAAAGTAGCGATATTGAGAGGAAAATAGTAAAAAATCAGATTTCCAGTGTACTCTGAATGCATACCTGTTGTGTATATACGTACCTCATTATGATGGGATTGGAAACCTGGAGCAACATGAAGAAGCATAAGAGTTCCAGCAATAGAAAATATTACTGTTATTTGATTTATCCATGTCATAGCTGTTATTGTAGCCACACCTTTATCAGACTTCTTTAGGAGGCTGAAAATCTCTTCCTAACTTAGGACAATGATGTGAATTATTTTCTGGTTTTGAATCCTTTCTATAAAAAGCCCCACTAATTCATAGCAAGAGCTAGGAGCAGTATATCCCCAGGCAGGTGGATAACCTAAGGATGTTCAAGGGTAAGCAGTGGTATGACAAAACCTTGTCCAGTTACCGTTTTAGTGACGTTGATGTTTCATTCTCACCCTTCCCCTCCTCTGTTGTCTTTATAATATCAGTCTTCAAGGAAGAGAATATTTTTTTGAGCACATGTATTCTGAATGTGGTAGTAACTGTTTACTTCTACATTATAGCTTTAAAAGGCAGGATTTTAAGAGCAGAAGTTTCCTATTCGCAAGAATTAAAAAAAAAAAAAAAAAAAGTAGTAAGAAGAAGGAAGCAAAAAAAACCCAAACAAAAATCATGCTTGAAAAAGAAGACAATTTTGAAAGATTCCAGTTTTAATCTCTGAGATCTTCTGTCCTAAATTGTTTCCTTGAGTTTATTAACTTTGGTATATGAAGCTGGTCAATTAAGCCTTGGGAATTGTCCAGCATCTCGCTTACTATAACTCTAAAAATGTAACTTGAAATACTTGTTCCTAACCCTCACAGTTTCTTTCTGTGGCCGGGTAGATTTATTCAAAAATTGTGATTTTCCTGATACTGTGATACTGAACTGCTGTTCATGCAGTAATTTTAAAGTAATGTTTCTTTCTCAAGAATAGAGCATTTGTTGCTCATCTATCTACAACTTCAGGGATACAAGGCAGATCCTAATTTTGTCATTCATTGCAAAGATGTCTTTTTTTTCCTAATAGTCTCCATGCTTCCAACAATTTCCAGCAATCTGATAGCTTGTTTGCAGGAGTGATAATTCAGATTTTTCAGCATTTTATAATCTTCAGTAACAATTGTGTTTTGTTATCCTTTGATCATTATCTCAATTACTTTATTTTTTTTCTCTTTCACTTTAATCCCAAGATCCGAGGTCTTTGAATTTATACATTGCAACAATTGAAATCAAAATTATTTCTGACTACATTTGAATAGCTAATAAATTCTTGCAAAACAGATTTTACCAGTCTGCATCATTTAACATTTTGGCCAGTGGAAGTGAACAGACCTGCAGTAAATTCCTGGTTAGAAGAAACTTCTGAAGAGAATTCAAATGTTCAGCTATCAGATGTGTATATGCCAGTGGTATTGGATGTCTTCAGCATCCTGTGAATCAACCCACAAATATGAGAAGCTCAGGTAAATAAATACACAAAGGAATGGAGAGAAGCATGCCATTTAGATGCAGTTCGTTTCTGACATGACCCATCTGTCTTCTGGAGCTCATGAAAACACGTCCCTTCTAATAACCATTTTATCATGTCTGACAGAGTTTCTCTTGCTGTCTTAATGCTGGACTGATGTGGGCTAAGCACACCCTGGCAGCAGTTGCGATTCAAATTTCTATTTTGTCTTTTGCTGGAAAACAGATGATTGATTGCCAGTGCAGTTCAGAAACACATGGACCATTCATTCCTGGCTAGTTTCCTTCATGCACTTTCTACAGTTGTCACTGTTTCCCTCAGTTCTTATTACAGAGCAAATCATTTCCTTGCCCCTCATCCTGCTGTGCATTCAAGGTTCCCAGCTGTCCTCATTTTCTCTATTCTTTTAGGAAAATCTCTTCAAGAATGTGCTCTTCAATGCCTTTTTCCTAATTTTCTGTGGTTTTAGGATCTCTTGTGCAAACCCTTATGGGATATGGTCATTTGCATTATTCAACCCTATTATCTTACTTTAAGCCATGCCACTTTCAATTGAAGTTGTCTAGTGTATTACTCTAGTTGTGGTTATTCTTTGCAGTGTTTACTTTGATCCTCTTCTTCAAATGCAACATTTGAAAACCCTTTTTGCCTGATGCTTTTCTTCTCTATCTAAGTGTCATGTACATGTGATTGCTGACCGCAAAATGCATTAGTTTAGCAAATATTTGTGCTCTCCAAATGTTTGCTGTGCTGCATGCTTTGGTTTCTAAGAGACAAAGGTACAAACATAGAGATAATTTTATGAAAAACTAATTGATGACAGGCTTTGTGTCTCTTTCTAACTTTGTGTGACTGACAGAAGTTATGTAAGTGTTGAGAAAGATCATAATTATTTTTATTTTTATCGTAAGAATTCAGTGAAGAACTGATTAAATTTTCTAGAGCATTGTGGGAATCTGGATCCCAAAATTATTGTGGTTTTTATCCTACTTGAAGACAACTGAACATACGTATTCAGATGTCATTAGGACCATTTTTATTTTTCATCACTGTTTAATTTAATTTGTCACAGGAAAAAATTAGCCAAGTATGCTCAAAGTATATTGTACTTCCAATTGGACGATGTAATATTAGTAGCAGTGTTTGTGGTTTAGTGTTATTAATGGCAAGATTTTCTGTCTAAATATTCACCAGGTGCATATCAGAAATGTAATCTCATAATTTTATCTAATGATAAAAATGCAGCATCTCATTTACAGGAGAAAATTGTAGAAAATTTGTTTGGTTTATTTTTCCATACTGAGAAATCCTTGCAGATGAAAATCAAATTTCACTGTTTCCAGGTACTGCTATATTATCAAAAATTTTGTTGAAGGATTTAATTTAACTACTCTTTCTGAGTATTCCAAGTTGAGGCCTCCTGTAACTGGGGTGAGTTTTACCCTTGGAGAAATAAGGCTTAACTTCTGGGGAAGTCTAGATGAAAAAAACCTTCATTTGCCTGCCCTTTCCTATAGTGAATTATTGTATTTAAACTTGGACCAGTTAAACATGATGTCCTCTTCATAAGTCCCTACTCAGACTAGAATATTTCCAAATCCTGTCAGTGAACTGGGGTCTTATATATTGGACTCTCCTGCTGTTTATAAGGTACTAATAAACCTTTCCATAAATATACTCTCTAAATTTTTCTTTGGGATTTTTGATTGAAGCATTTTCCATCCTCATCCCCAGTTTTCCATTGGACTGATTCCCTCAGAAAACATCCTATTCATTGACATCTTTACCGCTCTCTTTTACCAGGAGGATTTTCATTTGAGCTGATTAGATTATACTTCTCTTTGTTTTTCAGCAAATGAATATTTTCTTAAAAAAAAAAAAAGAAGTCCTGTTTTATTTGTTACCAATAATCTGTCTGCTTTCCTTGTTACCTATATCTAATTTTCCTGATTCCTTATGTTCCCCAAAATTCAGGAGGGTATACTAGGGCCTGCTTTTTCTTTTGCTGTAAAAATTCATGGGCTATTTTAATACAGATTAGTGCAAGTGCAATACCAAAGCACTGTAGGTGGTAAAACCCAGTTATCATTTGTATGATTAGTTTCACCTTGTAGCCGTGTCTCTGAAAAATGCAATTAACAGTTTCATATTCAGCATAGCTGGCTTTTATTCCTGCTGCATGGTGTGCAACATTTGCATCATAAAAAAAACCCTAATTGGTAAACACAGCCTTGCCAGATTCTCTGCAATTCACCCAATTCTCGTCCTGTTAATTGGCTCAGCTTCAACACCCGTTGGATGGGTTTTCAAAGGCAGCCGCAGATTAGAGAGCTTGCAAGCACTTGTGTTACACAGGACTGACTCCAAGGAGACTGAGGGAGGAAAAAAAAATATTCTAAATGAATGCTGAATGCAGGCAAGCTCTCTGGTCCAAGGGTTGCCATGGAAACTGTTTTGTCTGCTAATCTGATAGCAGAGTGTATGTTTATTGGTACACATCTCTAATGACCTTCAGAGCCTAAACTCAGCTGGAAAGTAGTATTCTACCACTGTGGTCAGAGACAGCAGCTAAGTGATTACATCCTAAACTCTATTATTGTAGCTTATACTGTTGTCAGGTGGGTTGGGTTTTTTTCCTCTTTGTTATTGTTGTTCCCTGCTATGCATTGCCCCAAAAATGACAATTTGCAGTGCTTACATGCATGGCTTTGGTAGCAGATACTGTGTGTCAGATACAAGATGTAAAGTTTCTAGGGTGAGGTCTTTAAGCTGGAAATTCATGTATTGCTGAGCTGAGGGAATTTGTCACTTTTCTGTCTCTAATAATGGGTTACTTCAAAATAGCAGCGATTGTAAAAAAAAATGTTGAAAAAGATAAATTTAATAGGATGTGTTAACCTGGGAGAACAGGGGGAAATGTGATATCCATCTTCCTGATAAACAAACAGATTTAAACTCAATTTTTTAAACCTAAGCAATATTCTTTTCTCTTACTATTAGAAAATATAATTCTCAAAATTTAGGAGTTATGCCTTTAAGTCAGAGACATTAATTACAGCAGCTTTGCTGACAGTTTTTAATTTTGTAATAATAACACACAAACTTATTATTGGAGCAATTTCTAGAAGCATACAAAAACAAATGGTATCCTAATTAACCAAGCAATCTTTCTTTAAATCTGGGGGTGTTGACTCTGCCTTAATTACCAGCACTGCATGCATGGGTGCTGTACGATAGCCAATTAATACAGGAGCTGGCATGCAGAGAAGGATTGTGGGTTTGTTTTCAAGTCCTGCAGACCAAATGACACCTTGGCCTTGTGCGTGTTGTTCATCTCAACCTCCACCACCAGGCACAACTTTGACCTTTAAGACTTAAGCATTAACCTAGTAAAAATCCTCAGCTTTGAGGTAAATGGGAAGGTGCCAGAGGAGCATTGTCAAGGCTGTGCATCTCCTGCCTTCTGCATGGCATGGAGCTCGTGGGAGAGCTGGAGATACAGGAGATGGGCTAGGTGCTGCTCTGAGCTACTGCCATCCCTTGAGATTTTTGCTTTTTGCCCAGACAAGAGGAGATAAATCTATTGCCGTGCTTGTCCTCCTTCCCTGTGAGTGGTCTGCAGGCTGATCCCAGACTTCCCAAGAGGCAGATGGAGGCTCCAAAGGTAGAGAGATCCAACAGAGCAGAATCTGAGGATTTAAGACACAAATAAAAGGAAAAGTTAAGGAACATAGTAGGTGAAAACAAGCAAGAAATTTCAAAAATTCAGACGTGATTAAGCTACCTACATCCACCTACATTCAATGACTGTGAATGGTGAAGACCACCAAAAAGAATGAAGGAGAGTGTTGAAGCAGAGGAAAATTTATAGACGAGGCTCAGAGATAACTGCTGTTAAATGAAGAAACTATCTGAATTATTTTGCCTACCAGGACGTTTGAAGTTTGATTTCCTTGCTTTAAAATCCTTGATTCCAAAGTTTTGATCCTGGTCATTAATGAAGAAATAAGATAATTAGCATACTGCGACTACCTCTCTGTTATTGTGATCTCCTCTGTCCTTTTGTTATTACTGTCAGAACTTAGGGCAGTGGAAACCCCACAGACCTGCAAACCTTCCAGGTGCTGAGGTCTTGACACCTGCAAATCTCCCCAAGCAGCACCAGCCTAAACCTATGGTCCTGCAGTCACTGGTCTCCTGCTGCACCTCTCCCACAGGGCTGCAACACCATCTTCTTTGGAAAAAGGGATAAAACAGGCCTCCATGCTGGGATATCAGGTCTTTCTTTACCTGAGCTGCAGTCGTTTATGTCAATTCTTCAAACTGAGCTAGTGCAGAGAATTTAGTTCTAAACATTTTCAGAAAGGAGCTTTCCACCCCTCCTGGTCCTTGCCAAAATTTTGCTGTTGAGTGTGGCATCACATTTCCTTGTCCTCAGAATGCTTCATTTCTAGGCTTGACCCTCTCTCCATTCCAAGCTTTGATCTTTAAAAATTAAATAACTTGGAGATTAATATCAAGCCTTCTTTTATTTTCATCTCTGTATTAGCTGTTATTTTCTTTTGAAAATATCAGTCCCTGCATTTTATGAATTTGATTTAAGCCGATGGCTGCAGCTGCTCCAGTCGAGCAGAGCCGTGAGCTAACTTAGCTGTGGAGGCAATTCCGAGCTGTTTGTTTGTGCAAGGGCTCCAGGAAGGCACCTGCTATATGTTGTTGGAACAAAACAGGCATTTTCATGCAGGAGTTTGATTCTTCTCTTGATGAGATAGAAAAATGCATAAAGTAAAGGCTAGACTAGTTGGGGGGTTTTTATCTCTTTGAAGTTTTGCTGAATTTCTTTACAAGAACTGACTTATGTTCACAAAAACAAAACTCTTCAAATCACCATCATGTGCTTCTCTTTCACCAAGACATTTATTTTATATACGTTTAAAAAATAATGAAAATTCTTTATGTTCTGTTGTGTGAAGATTATCCAGGACCCTGGGCTTATCCAGAAATTGATTTTCTTTTTTTATTTTTTTTTAAGTGGAAGAAAGTTGCAATTTTATTCTTTCATTTCTGTCATTATTCCTTGAATGCAGTCCTCCAGTCTGCTTCTGAAAGGTGCTTGAGAACCCTGATTTTTCCCCCTAAATTACCAAGTTATTAATGATCAGCTTTGTATCTCAGTAAGGAGTGCAGTTAGGGCTACTTACTTAGTAAGCTGTTCAAAGCTAATTTCTACATCTCCTTTAGAGCCCCAATCCCAATGCCAATGAAGTCAATTGAAAATTTTCTGTGCAGAGGAACAAAGTTCTAAATTGTCCCATTTCTTTTAGTTAGGGTTGGCTCTGAAAAAGCTCATTTTTTAAAAAACAATCCATTGGCTGTTTTCTGCTTGAAAAGCATGGTTACAGGAAATGTATTTGCACTTTAAAGAGACAATGGAGCAGAAATGGAAGGCTGAGTTTTGTCCCCTGAATGAGAAAAGGATATATGTGAGTACTAGTGCTTTTTACAGTTTGTAAAAGTGTATGTTATGGTAAAAAAAAATCTTTCCTATGTATCTGATTTTAAAATAAGTGTGCACCATGCCTCTATTGCTGTAAATATTTCTGCGGGTGTTAATTGAACAGACCGCCGTTGAACCATTTTTAAAAAATAAGGATACCTGCATCAAGATGCACTCAAAAAATATTGATGTTTCAGCCTTGTGGTTTTATAGGAAATAAAGTTGATCAGAAGGAAAACATAGTTAACTCATTTGATATAAAATATTTTATTAAGGTCACTTTTACAAAGAATTTCAAGCATTTTCAGTTTTCAGGCTGATGAGAAAAAAAAAGTGCCCTTTTTCAAAATTCAGAGTCCTTTCTTTCCTTTTTTAATATCTAATGTAGAAAATAAAGAAACAATTTATGTGGAAGAATGTGTGTCAAATATGTCATGTATTCTTATGTTTGAGCATGCACTTGTTGACACAACTAATTTCACTCTTCCAGTAGTTCGGGTTTTTTATAGAATTCTATAATATCTGGGAAGGAAAAGAAAAAAATCTGTTTCTAGTCTACCCGAATAGTCTGTTCTGGTAATTACCTCTCCTATTTAAAGACTGGAAAGAGTTTCCACATTTTTTTGTTTATGTTAGCTATCATTGAAACTGAGTCTTCTGTTTGATTTGTTATTCACTTTGGCTGGTGATAATTGATTCTAGAAATCTCATTAGTTAAACCTTTCTATATAAGTTTTCAGTCTATATCTATAGACATAAAAAAGATCTGTAGAAGAGGATAAGGTCTTTTTCTATATTTTATACACTGTGAAGTTGGGTTTTTTTACAGAGAAGACCCAAAATAACTTTTTTTGTTAAAAGATTTTGTTTTACCTACAATGAGTGAAAAGGCATTCAGGAGTACTGGAGTGGTTTGTTCATTCCTTGCTACCTGGATAGCTGCTGTGGTAGTGGATCACTGCTGAGTCATTACCATCATCAGTTATGCAGTGCTTTTCTCATTTTGTCCAGCTAATGCGTGGCTATTCTGCCTTTCTGTGCAAGGCTGAGCTAGCCGATCATTACAGCACCCTCAGAATAACCCCAGGTGCAGATACCAACTTTATATCTCTTCCAGGAAAAAGTGAGATAACCTCTTGTAATCTCAGAGAGATGAAAAAGTTAAACTGAAGAGAATCTGTCTTCAGAATGTGGCTGACCTTCAGCTGTGTTCTTACTTATTTTCTACTAACTTACCCAATTTTTAAAAAAATACCTTTTATTTTGACAAAAGCAATGCCTTGTGAATCATTAAATAAATAATTTCCATTTTTTGATACTATTTAATGATATGTGGGGCTAACTTTCTCCAAAATCCCATTCTTAACTGTGTACTTAACTTTCCAACAGTTAAACTGTCTTTTCAGGACATCAGTTCTCAATTGACTGCAGCAGAGAATTTAAAAAATAACTAATTTCCAAGTCATTCCACCCACATTTCCTTGTTTTACAGAATCTCTTAGGATAAAAAGAAAATCTTTGTGTTTTCTTGACCTTTATTTAAAGAAGGCAAAGCACTTGACATATATACTGAAATGAAAATGCAGATGAAATCTGAAATTCTTTTCTCTCTGCATTCCATCTGGACATAACATTATGAGTGGTTTCAACATAAAATTTACTTTAGAAGCAAATTCAGACTTGAACTGTATATGTACCTGTATATGTACCCACACAAAAGAATATGCTCTGCATGAGAAAATGGCCTTACCATTTTAAAACTCTATTTGAATTTCCTTTTGTTTAAGATGTTATTCTCTGGAACAGAAAATGGATAAATTAGTTGTGCTTCTTTCCTCTGCAATTATGTCCCTTAATTCCGTCATCTCTGTTTTTATGAAAGTACGAACCAATGATCACATAGGTCCAGCAGCTCCATCCATTACATAGGAAGCATCCATTGCTTTGTGACTTCAAAACTTCTAAAACAGGTTAACCTATCCCCCATCAGTGAAAGCGCTGTTTCATGAAAATACTTCTCACATGTTCTTGTTCATTCAAAACTTCCTCTATCAAACAGCTCAATATGACAATGTCACTGTTTGCACAGTTATCTTCAAAACTGATCCTCCTCTCAAACAAGAAGCCTATTTTAAATTTAAAGTATGAAGTATTCCCATTAAAATTCATAGAATTTGGCTTATCTATATTGTTCTGAGCATTTGGCATTTTAAATAATATAGTAACCTCCACAAAAGGCAAGATGGATGGAGAGTAATGCCAAAATGTCAAGATTATGCTGCTTCTTCTGCTCTGTCATCACACTGCACAAACACTGTAGACAAGCTACTGCCAAGCTAAAGGGCCACACAACACGAGAAAATCACAGAATTACAAATATGTGCAATAATTCAGAATCTGTGATGTGTGTATCCTGTTGACAGATATATTGGAATATCCATATAGAAATACCATTAATTTCTTACTAATTTTTCTTAGAAAAAAGTTACGCTTTATTTGTGCTGTTTCAGATGTACATCCCAGAGTGCACTTCTGGTTCTCCATCTGTAGCTCTGTGTATTGAGATCAAATTACAAGTTTTTCCCTCTCTCAGGTTATCTCCTGACCCTACAACTCCTAGTCATCACCAGGGGTTTCCACAGTGGATCTGACTTACTGACCAAATAATGACTTGTCACCCATTTATAATTTGATTAGAACCAAAGCATCTCAGAGGACAGAGATATTGTTTTAAATTTATGTTTCATCTAAGTTTCCCCAGCCTGGACCTGAGACTGAGCGGTGCCTTTGGACATTTTGCAGGGTCCTGGTTTCTTTAATCCCTTTGCCAATCCAGGCTGCCTTTCGCAGGGCTTCTCCTCTCATCTCTAAGCTCCCCTAATTCAAACACTTCACTATCCAAGCTCAAAAATGCAGGTGTGGATCCCTGCTGGGTATCTCACAGTTTGGTAATTCAGTGCACCATGCTGGGGTCTCTTCTCGCCGTTGCACTGTCACCCTGTTTGCTTTTTCAATCACTTCCAGTATAGGCTTGGCTGCAAAACTCAAGCACAGTAATTTCTGTCCACTGGTCTGGACAAGTAGTTTTCATAGAACTGTTGCATCTAGCACTCATTACAGTGATAGATGTCAGCTCCGCTGTCACAGATGTATTCCTCAATGACGTGTTATGGTGCTCCAGCCTTGTACTTTAAAAAGCTTTATTCAGTTTGTAAATATTTATTTAGTGATCAAAGTCTGAAAGCAGCTTCCCTTTCTGATTCTGGGGTTATTTTTTCTCTGTCTAAAGATGGTTTCACAGTTAAATGCCACTTCTAATCTGCTTTTCTGTGTCTAGAGTATATTTTATTAACCCTTTTTTTTATTATTTTCTTCAGTGATAGATTAGTAAATTCCAAAGTAGCTTAGAAACATTGCTTAGTGACCTTTTTGTTCTTTGCATTTTTTGAGGAGAAATCAACAAAAGACAACAATAGTAACCTTTCCATATTCATTACCATAAGCTGCACTGACCTTAAGAAGCAGTCTTATGATTCCACACTTGTATACAGGGTACGGCTGCTGTGCAGATATCAAGACCTTGACAATTTTTCTCTTTTTAGTGCTGTGAGAGACAAAGAAATTAGGTATACTTTAGTACCTGTGCACTTGCACAAAATGGAATGATGGTGAATCTCTCAAATCTTATATTGTAAGAATAATTTTATGTGAATATCTCTTTTTAAAAATCGACTTCTAAGTGATATTAAGTATAAAAGCTTCATTTTTGTGTTTAATTAAATTAAAAATAGGATTATTGGTTTTTACTTTAGTTTTTGAAAGACTAAAAATAAATTTTAAAAAATACTATTTTCTTTCCCTTCCATTGAGAGACGGATAGGCCAGATGAGGAGTATTGATATATAAAAAATATGTCTCAGCTCAACACTGATGCATGTACATTATTGGATTAAGCTTGATTTCTAGAGTTTCTTGATATTTTACTAGTCTTACCACTAAACTCCACATTCTTTCCTTGGAGTTCTTCTAAAGGAAAAAATTAGAACAGAAAATAGAAAATATGTGTAACTTGTGGACTTATCTGGTAAAATAAAAATAATAACTAACTCATAAAGAACAAAGGGATGATAAAAATGTTGTATTTTGCATTCTATATGGAGCATGCCTATGGTTTTAATACTGTATTAGTTGGTGATAACGTAAGACAAAATTGTCAAAAAGGACAAACCTATATTCTGGCAAAACACTGAACTCACTTCTCAGTCCTCTCTGTCCTGATAACCTGAAAAATTACATAGTGCCTGTTTTTCTGCCTACATACACACCATGCCTTCCTAGATTATTAATGAATCTATTAAATAGCCAGTGACCTAGAAAGTAACCACAGGATGGCCTGTCATTAGCCTTTCACCATAATAAAAACGCACCATTTAATCATACCTTTTGGGTTTTTTTTTTCTCCTCTGGTCATTTTTTCTCTAGGCCAGCATTTTCCTCTTTACTTTCTAGGTTCTTACCTATACTCATCTATTTTAACAGACCTTGAAAAATAATTTTGGGCGTCCAAATAAGGTTTGTAAAAAATTTTTTCTTTCTTCATTATTTTATCAACATACCACAAGGCTTCTAAGATTGTAACTCTAAGACATTTTCTTCAGCACTAAACTAAACTTGCACATCTTGTTTTTTCTGTTGTGCCCCTATTGCTGCCTCCTCCATAGTAAACATTATGGGAGCTGGGCTATGCAGTCTTTGTTATCAAATATAAATATAGTTTTTAAGGGAATTTATTATACTTATAATCTAATTGAGGTTCTCCAACGATTACAGTGGCACAGTTGGTGGTAAGGACATTACAATGTATGTGAAGGGAGCGGAAATGGTGGTTTGGGAGCATTTAAGATGGCTTTTCAAGAAAATAACACATGGAGATATAGTGTTGAGAAAAGAGACAGTGTTTCTTCAGAAAACCAGCACTGATTAGCCCCTTTATTATCATCATCTTCCAAGTGATTTGTTTTTCTGATTTGAACTGCCATTTACATTCACTGGTCAGTAATCCCCTGGAGTGATTCTGTATCTCTGCACTGATTTTAAATACAGCTGCACTGTGCTGCACACATCAGAGAAGCACAGAGAATATATTTTATACACTTCAAATGACTTTTAGGTGCTTTTTCAGAAGCTTGATATTTGTTCCAGAATTCCTGGCACCTCTCTTTTGATAGAATTTATTCTTAATTAGTGGGAAGGAGCAAGGGTATCCTGTTTAACTGAAGCAAAGGATCATTTACCTTCTCAGATGGACCTTTCTCTTCCTTGACTGCTTCATTAACCTGTGATAGTCTTCAGCAAATTGTTCTCATTCTCCTCATTCCAGTGTCCTCTGAGTACCTCTTATTTGGTTTCCACTGTAAGATAGTTTTCGACTCTCAGATTTTCCTCTTTTAGAGTGTTTGCCATAGCTCTTGACTTCCATTGGGGCTCTACACTTTTGTTCCAGACTTTAATTAACTTCCATCTAACTTAACTGGCATCTTGAATCTTGCTGTTGCAAAACTATTCTTTCCTTCCTGATTTCTTAAATGCCCTTGGTTTCTTTCTGGAGAACTTATTTAATTTCTGATTTTCCAGTTCTGATTGGCCTTTGGGCTATCATTCCTCCAAAATTTCTCCTCTGAAAGTTCACAAACATGGCACAGTTTTTCTAAAAATACCTAAGACTGTATCTGCAATGGGATTGACTGTGGTAGCATCGTAGGAGCAACAAAACAGTGCGATTAACAGTGCTACATTTTGATTACTCAGTCTTAATGAAAAAAACAACTCTTTGCTTTTTTATGTTGGTTTATTTCCATGTGAGAAGAACACAAGTCTGTCAGAGAAGTAATTCCAGTTTTACAAGATTATTTTCCATTAAGAAGCAAAAGTGCGGTGCAGTAGTGTTGAGCCTTGGCTTCTGTTTGATAGAGGAAATCCTGTATCCTGTGCTAATTCCACTGAAATGTGATATTTTCTGTGTGCTGGAGCCACAGAAGCAGTCCCTTGTTACCCAGAGGGTGTGTAAGCGTCATCCCTCGAGGTGCCATTCATCCAAGTGAACTCTCATTAGTAATTAGTAGTCCCTTGGTAGTCAAAGCAATGGAAGTGTCCCCAAAGAAGAATATGTTTTAGAACTCCTGGATTCTGCATGAGACATTGATTTTAAACCCCACTTCTGGAGCTGCCTGCCTGCCCTGCAGCAGCTGCAGGGAGAGCCAAAGTAACAGGCACGTAGGTGGCAAAGTTCAGTGTAATCAGTGCCACCATTACTGTCATCTCAGGACTCAGTAAAACCTGCAGCTCCCGGTGCCACCGCTGGCCCTTGGGCAGCTCCTGCTGTGTCCGTGGCTTCTGAGGCAGGGGGGAAGAGGGGCAGGACTTTCTCTTAGATGTTTTATGATATGTATCTAAAAAGGTCATGATGTTATATCTGTTTCTTAAATGGTTTTTTTTTGCTACGTATCTATAAAGGTCATGTTTTACCACAGCCTGAGGTGTCTGTCCTAACCAGGGAACTGTGTTAGCCTGTTTCTATTCCCAATCTGTCACAAACGACATCCTGCAGGAAAAGTTGTGTACTTAGCTACAGTAATGTAAACTCTGTTGTTCTGAAAACAAGTGCATCCAGTTGTTTCCAAGATGTTGATAGGTATTCTGCGTTCATGAAGTACGGCTGGTGCCTTTTACTGGTCGGAGTTCTCTCAAAGTCTTGTTAGTATGTGATAATTTTGAGGCATTTTTTTGGTTGGTTGGAGTTGTTTTGGTTTTTTTTTCTTTTTTTTGAATTGCACAGAATTTAGGTGGTGACCCATCAGCTTTTTCAAGTTTCTGTGTC
>VXBU01011434.1:297982-332436 GCA_013400315.1 Bombycilla garrulus | reverse complement strand
TTTTTTTTTTTTTTTTTGTAAAGTTTCCTGGTGCTGATTGCCTGTCCTTCTTTTCTGGAAGTAAATTAGCTATCCTAAGGCTTAACAAAGATTATCTGTGGGGTCTTTCTGTTCATGTTCCTGCTCAATGTCAGTTCAGTTCAGATGGTCTATACAGATGGTACCGTTTACTTTTTAAAAAACAGCCAACACAAAAGGAGAATGTGAAACAATTTCTTGAATTAAAAATCCTTGCACACATATTGTGTTATGAGACTTCTCTGTTTGTGTTTAGTTTGATAGTCTCACAGTTCTTTTCTTAAAAGCTTAAATTTTGAAAAACTGTTGTTTCTAAAGAAACCTTCCGCCCCCCCAAAAGATAGGATATATTCTTAATCAGACCCAGAAATACAGGCAGAGAATTTTTAAAATTCCTAGAATGAAGGGCAACAGATATTTGAGAAGAAGAAGTTAACACTCCAGAATAGTTTAGAAGTTTGCAGGAGGAATTAGGTGTGCAGAATGCAATTAAATCAAATTAGTTTGGCACAAGTTGAGGGGCCAAGGTATCCAGCATTAGTGAAAAATACCCGGGGTCTTTCATGTCTACACAATGATCACAAGGTTTTATATCTTGTATGAAAAATGGCTTTGATGCCACTTCCATCGATGTACTCATCATCAGTATTTTCCTGAGGCATTGACTTCAGGAACAGTTATCTGTTATTTTTGGCAACATTTTATGATTTTCTTTAAGTTATACCACTCAAGTCCCACTTCAGCACCTCCTTATCTGGAGAAATCTATTTTCAGTTTCTATTTAGAGGGAAGTAAACTGCTCACCTTGGTGTTAATTTTGTAGTTCTAGAAGTTAGTTTACATTTAAGATAAATTGCAAATTAAATAATTCTGCAGTTATATTATAGTGTCATACTAGGAATTTCTATTTTTTTCCCTAATATTTTACCACTTTAACTGTAGGGAAAAGGCTTGGCCTAATACATCTCAGAGAAGTACAGCCTTATTTTTTAACAGTTAGGTTAAATATTAATGATGAAAAGTATACAAAAGTTGCTGCAAAACAGTGAATAAAAATTCTCCCTTCAATTCTACTTTGCAACAATGAGCATTTAGAAATATTTCAATACATCCGCACCATACACCACATTATGAATTGCTTCTGAACATTCCAATGTAAACTTCACATGAAAAAGGAAAACTGCTATAATTTTGCACTGACNAACATTCCAATGTAAACTTCACATTAATATTTTGCACTGAGTATCAGCATTAGTATTAAAAGCAGTGAAGAACTGAACTTCCTTATTGTCATGTAGGCTTAATTAATGCATGAAATAACTGTCCTTGCTTGTGTTGTAGCCCTGTGTGCTTATTGAGATCCTCAGGATGCTGTCTACCCCTCTGCTTCAATACCAAACACTGCTTTTTGTACTCCAGCAGTCCAAGGCTACAGCATGATGGGGCTGAGAGCTGAAGGTGTATGGAATGATGATAGTCCTTGAATTCAGAAGCTTTTTTGTCTTAACCTGAAAAGAAAAACAAGAAGTTGGCAGACAAAGAAACAACAAAAAAGAAAATGTCCCCACTCTGCTCCTGGAAAGCAGCTATACAGAGGCTTGGTCTAGACTTGAAAGTAGGTAGTGCAGGTTGCTCCTGTCCCCAGATTATTGGATCTGAGTTGAAGCTTGAATGTATGATAGCTGTTTTCTGGAACAATTTTATGAGTTTCCCACCCTAGACACAAAGGTATCCTTGTGAATTGATGAATATCATGGCTTTATCAAATAAAGTCAAATGTCCCCAGTGCAGTGTTTTCTCTTCACGTGGATCCAAAACGATATGACAGTTTGTGTTAAGGAGCTTGGACACTTGTACATCAGGACTTTCTGTGTATCACTCTGGACATTTATCAGATGATAACACTATTCTAGGAAGCATATATTAAGAATTTGGTGAAATAAAAATTATTTGCTTTACCAAGATGGGATGATGATTTGCTGTGTCTACAAGTACCTCTGCATCATTTCACAAGGTGCTGCCTAAAGGAGTGGGTCACAGGATGTCTCTCTTAAGACCGGTGTGCTGGAATGTTACATTTAATAATTGCAAATACCGCCTCCTGCCTTGTTTACTGGAATGGAAGCTTCCCAAATGTTCTTTGTCCTGCTGTTGGTAAAATCAAAGTCAGAGGTGGATGTGAGGTTCTTCTGCCTTCTCACCTGTGGGGGAAGCATAATTTCCCCTCCTTACTCCCCAAGAGTGAGTGGTTCCTGTGGAACCAGCTCATGTTGCAGTGGTGCACAGAGATCAGGGTTCTGCAGTGCTGTGCCACATTTATGTGCCACATAAACACCTGTGCACCACTCCAGTGGCTCTCTGGAGTTGTATGGAAATGCTCTCTCCTTTTTGGAATAAATTCAGCACAGGGTTGTGGGTCTTTCCTGCGTCACATCCTACTCTTGATCCCCAAAGTATTTTGTGGGAGAAGACAAATGTTTTTCGCTTCACTATATTTGAGTTGGATCCATACAAAACCATTAATTTGCATTAAAACTGCTCTTGCTCTGCATTTACTGACATATATAATTGTACAGTTTTCTCAGATTGTCCTATACTTCTTTTAATTTTCTTATTTTCTTAAAATTTTCTTGTTGTGATCTTGTGTTTTGAGTGATGTTTGCCAAATCATCATCATCAGCAACAGCAGCAGCAGCAGCATTATTCCTCTTCTACTGTATCAGGTGCATCAGGAAGAATCCTGACAGTATTGTGCAGAGAAATCTTGAGGTTTTCTATATTCCTATGACAGATACCAGAATGTAATCATAGTGCTCATTGGGGACTGTAGTCACAAACAGTGACTACACAAATAGAAAATGAAAAAGGATTTAATAAAGGAAAGGGGATCTTTTTGGTCTATTGAAAGAAAAAAAAATCAAACAACCAACCACCCAAATATTAGAAATTTATCTGAATATGTTTATACTCTTTCCAGAAGCTTGAAATTGGTTTGTTCTATCCTCAGACAATTTTTCTTGGATGAAAGAATATCAAGAATCAAAGAAATCTATTTATCTGGATCTGACTCTGTCAGTTGAAAAGCAGCTAGTTTGAATCCTTGAAGGAATTATACCTGTTGTTCACGGATCATTCATTGCTTGCAAGGTGGTCAGCCAAATTAGCAAAAATAGCCATGCACTTCTGATTTCCTGACATTCAAATGGCAGTGAGACACAAGGCTCTTTTAAGTCTTTATTTATCAAAATATTTTAAACTATGTAGTTTCTTTAGGAAAGCTCCTATTGGATTTCTAAAGATACTTGCTTCCGAAATATCTCACTAGGGCTCTAAGATGGGAGGTGCCTAGTTGCTGTTTCGTTCCCTCGCCAGGTTCTGCTGTGCTCAGAGTTGTCGTGTAGGCGTTTGCACAGTGGAAACACCCAGAGGGTGGCTGAGCACTGGACAGGCTCTCCAGGGCAGGGGTCACAGCACCGAGCCTGATAAGAGTTCCAGAAGTGTTTGGACAGTGCTCTCAGGCTCAGCGTGTGACTCTTGAAGTGTCATGTGCAGGGCCAGGAGCTGGACTCGATGGTCCTTGTGAGTCCCTTCAACTCAGGATATTCTATGATTCTAAGATCTATTTTTAAAGTGGGAATTGTGTTTTCTTCATAACACCAGTAAGATACCAGGTGAGAAACTTACATTGTATGTGGAGACACATACTTGGGTGGAGGATTTCAGATAAAGGTTACACTGATCATCTTTAGTATGTTCTCCTACAGCCTCTGTATTGAAATGTTGTTCTGATTGAGGCATGAACACCAAAGGGCTTTGCTGGGTACAGGTGACCAGATATAGATCTGCTAAACACTTTTATTTTCCCCTCAATACTGAATTACTATATGTAATGTCTTCCTGGTAATCTATGAGTATCATGGCTGTGTTTACCCACTGCTTTTTAAACTTTTATCTATTGGTTTGGTGAGATCTAAAATATGCATTCATAAACTACTTTATAGAGGCAATTCATGTGGAGCTGAATCTTAACACAGTGGAAACTACCAGAACTGAAATGACTTCAGTGAGTCTATGAAAATTTATGCCATCTGGAGTTTGGAATGGGGAAATTTCACCCCTGCTTTGTCCTAAGGTTCAGGTCATAACTTCTATTCTGCTCCAATCAGGAAAGCTTAGAATGAAGATATGAAAGATTAGGAATGTTTAATTTATACAGAATGTAGATTTAGGGATGGTAATATTTATGAATACATTCTTAATATTTTTATTCTTCTGGCTAATCTTCTCTGGGCCAAACAATGAAATTCATCACAAGACGATACATTTAATCTCTTGTTTGCTTTTCTTTTCTTCTCATGCTCTAAGTAAAAGTTACTTTTATTTCCCTTAGTGATTGAAATCATTTTCTTTGCTGTACTAAATTGGTTTTGTATTTCATAATTTGCATGCAAATCTAGTGAAAATACTTTGCCAAATTATAAACCTCATGAATGAAACTGCTTTAAGCTTTAAAAAGCAGGCATGTTGTCATGAAATTTTGAAGTTGCATATTTTCTTTCTCGCAGGCAATCAAATTTAAAATGTACCTTAAAGCCTATCTTCTCTCCCAGTGTAACACCTGAACATAATGCTGAAATGGGCTGGCTCAGCTCATTATAGGAAACTTGCATTTTAACTTGATTCCATTATTTGCTGATATATGATCTTCCATGTGGCCTGTAATATATTTTGACAAAGTGAGTGTCAGCTATAGCAAGTATCAGAAAATGGGAGACTGCAAGAGAGGGTGAACAGTAAAACAAGACATTTGGCAGTAATCTTTTCCACCACTTAATATGCAGGTTTTATAAGCAAAGTCATGACCCTGTCACAATATTCATTTCTTTCATGCCTTTCATATAATAGGGAAGGTGGTAACAGGATAGGACTTCCCTGCACTGTGATTTCCTTATCATAACTCCAAGTTTAGTGAATTGCCAAAGTATCTCCAGTTCCTTTCTTCCTCCAGCAGAATCTGTTTGTATTAATAGGAAAGCACAATTCTCCCCATGTTTTCAGTCTGTACAAGTACAGCCCCAGTGCATGTACAAAAGTCAGCCAGGTCACATCTCAGGGTCACCTGGCCACATGTCCTGTCCCAGACTGGGCAGACAAGCCCAGTGAGGCAAAAGCCAAGCTCCTGGGTGCTCCTGAGCCTGCCCAGCCCATCTCCATCTCCCATGGACCAGATGAGGATTAACGTCCTCTGGCACATGAACTGAGCCGGGAATGTCCACTGGTGGTCTTGGGAATTTCTGCTCAGCCTGAGTGCTCTTCCTGAATGAAAGGGCTGAGACAATGGGGCCTGTCCAGATAACAAGTGGTTGTTCTCTCCCTGCAGGAACATCTCATTTTTGCAGTCAGGCCTGTTTCTAAGGACAAGCCTGGATGCAGCCTTTCCAGACAGTGGGATCACATCCATCTGCCTGTTCATTTCAAGCCATGTCAATCTAGAGGTTCATTCCCAAATCCAGGACATTAATCTTTATCACATTTGTCACCTCTTTTACACCTCTTTGAGATACAGATTTAGATGCAAGATGCCATTTGTCTGTGGCCTAGGTCAGAAATGGGAGAGGGGGCAGGTGCCTGGATTCCTTTCTTCTCTCATAGAACCTATCATACATATTCAACAACGCAACTCTGTATCAACACGAAAAGAACAAAATCAAGTCCATGCAGAAACTGTGCTACCAGACCTAAAGCTGCTCTTGTGAAACTGAACTTGGCCCCTTGGAGTGCAGGAACTCTGACATACTTTTAAAAATTAATACCTTTTGTTTCCACATGACCCTGCTTCATCAGCAGTTAGCTTGTGTTTCTTTCCATCCTCTTCATGTAGGATGTGGCCCCAGGGCCTTCCTTACCACCACATCATTCAAAACCTGCATAGAATATACAATTACTGGTTGTTTCATTGTTCTCACAGCTATCATACCTGAATGCTTCACACACAGTAGTGAAATTACCTGCATAGTACCCTCCATTCATGGGTTTGTTATCCTTATAGGTGGTGGAGGAAAATAGTTGGCAATGTATCAGCTAATTTCTAAATAGCATTTCTTTTATAGTCTCTAATTTTAATCAATCTTTATGTGTATGTGAATACAGTTTTAATCTACATCAATTCCAGCAATAAGTGTTCAACAGCTCAGCTCAGTTGCCTTGTATAGAGACCAGAAAACAAGGAACATCAAATTAATGGTCATCTCTGGGAAATGTGAAGTAATTTGTCCAACATCACATAGGAGCTCTGTGGCAGTTCCAGAAATGGAATTCACTTCTTCAGTGGCAGCTGCCTTAACCATTAAATCTTATTTTCTCATTCTGTAGTCCCTTGCTGGTTCATTATATACCTTCCAGTTCCTGAAACAAATGAGGCAGAGAGAAATGAAAGCCTCATTCACTAGATAAACCCAATTCATTCCCCAAATACCGTTTCTCAGAATACCATGCACACGAAAAGCACTGCTGTGGAAAAGCAGTTTGTATCTTTAAGAGATCCAAACTGAGTTCCATGAGCAATTTTAATCTGGCATTTCCCACCTCTTGAATACTTGAATTTCAATGGGGTCTTCAGTAATTATTTCCAAGACTTTGAACAGAATTTCTATAGAGATGAACAATGCTGACCTTGAGCTTAGATGATCAGAATTTATATCTTCATCTTTATAGTAGAGACAACTAGCACCTGAGGTCTTAAAGTAAACATTCATAGATGGCTACTTAACTTTTATGAGGATCAATCACTAGAGTAAAAACAAAGTTCACCTTATTTTTACAAAGAAACCCATAAAGTACTAAATCTCTACCATCAAATTACATGTCTAGGGAGGACCTTGGTGTATATATACAGAGCAGACCCATCAATTCTTGCATGTCTAGGCTCTATTTCTCTTTTTTTTTAATACGTTTATCCCTTCGTCCTGCACATGTTCTGCCCCTTATTCACTGTGCTTTTGCCATCACGCACTTTGGAACAGAATACTTTTCTGTGGCTGTGTGGACTTATTTGTTAGCAAATAAAGAGAGCTGGTAAAGAGAGAGAGGGTACAAAGAGTGCCCTATCTACGCATTGCAAGTAATAACCATATTTGGACACTAGGAAGAGCACTGAATGAAGCTGAAGAGCTTTAAGGTTGTTCAGGACCTTAAGGAGGCTGCAATGTAGAGGAGTGTAAAGGGAGTTGGGCAGCCAGGTGGGGATTCCCACTATTATTTTTGCCAAAGGGAGTCTAAGTCTCTATTTCTGGACCATCAAATCAGAGCTATTCCTTGGACACACGTCCCAGGCTGTGTCAGGGTATTTTGTTCAACTCAAGGCAGCAGTTCCAGTTGCAATCTGCAGCAGCCCACTGGAAGCCTGTACTCCCCATGGCACGGGATTTCCTTCCAGGCTTTGTCTCTTGGCTTTCTGGGCCATGTGACAAACACACTGACGATTTTTGCCAGTGGGATGGAGTGTACAGGTGGGTCAAATTTCCCTATGCATGTGCTGTCTTTCAGTGAATCATGGCTGGGTGATGAAGCATAACCTGTTAGGCCCAGATTTGTTTGCCATTTTCTTAAGTCCTCTGTGAGAATTTCTAAGGCTGCAGTGCAGAGGCTAAATGTTAGTGAGGAGTCAGAGTTGGGCAGGGATGAATCTATTACTTTCTTAAAAGAATTTTTTGCTTAGCTTTCTCACTTCACTTGTTAGGACATTTTTCAGTTTCTGGCTTCTTGGATAGAAGCCAAAATTTTCTGTGCTGTTGTATCCTGGAAGGGTAATCCCAGTGGCTTTGGCAGGTGCCGATAACTTCTGAAGGGAAGTAGCTTTTGCAAAGGCATATTGTGACAGGGAACGTTGCTCTTTAATTCATTCCTATCCCATTTGCCTATCATAATTCAGCTGTGCAGGACCAGCTCATTTGAAAGAGCCTCTCATTTGTTAGCTATTAGTGCATGTCAGATTGCAAAAGAAGCTGTGGCTTGTTTGCATATTGTATATTTTCCCTCCAACTTACCCAGGTTTCTCCATTTGGCTACTGCAGCTGTACCTCACATGCAAAGAGGATTTCCTTTACATTTACTAGTAATTCTTTAATAAAGCCTTACTGGCTTTTTTAAACAGAGTTTCTCCTGATTTATGCTCAGGGATTAAAGCCATATTTATCTTGATTCCTGCTGTGCTTTTGACACCTGTTTCTTTGTTTGTAATCCAGTTACATAATTTTTAGAAAACTAGCAAAAATCTATTGTAAACTTAAAAAAATATCATAGCTTCAAACCTCTTGTAGGGATTTATTCTAGTCCAATAAGATTTTTCTTTTTTTTTCTTTCTTTTTTATTGTTTAATACCACTTTAGGATATGTACTATAAAATTCTTGGTGAATCATGAGGAAAATGAATGGTTTGCATAGAAATTAATTCTGTCCCCCAGAGACGTAGTTTACATGGATATGAGAATAAGCCGCTGGCACAGCCCCCAGCACTTGTGTCCACTCGAGTCCTATTTTGAAGATTCTGTGAAAAGAGGAAGATGATGTTCTGATTGATTTTTCAGGAATAAAATTAATCTTATCTAGGAGTAGAGTTTATCCATTTGAGGTCCACAGACTGCAAAAAATAAAAGAAAATAAAGCACTTTTTCTAACATATAAATAAATAAAAGTTAGAATAACTACAGATTCAGAGTTTTACCTATTTTTTATTTTTATTTAAATGAAAAGTATTATGATTCTGCACGGAGTGATGCAAGATACTTTGTTTAGAAATTATTTAAATTATTTCTAAAGATGTTTAATTGTACTTTAATGTCAAGAGACTAGGCAGTACAAGACTAGGGACAGCAGCTGGCCAGCCATGTCATGGGGGCATGTTATCATTACATCTCCATGAGCCCATGCTGTTGATAACACCCAGCCTATTCCCTCAAGATCAGAATCTGGTCCTGAAAGGTCAAGCATGGAAATCACATTCATCAGCTTCAAAATAATGACTTTCCCCCATTTTAAATATTCTACCTTTGGCTGGCTGCTGTCCATGGCAAAACCTTTCCAGCTTTACAGTAATGGTCACCTCAGAGCTGATTCTTTCACAGACTTTGTGCTAGTTTACCGTGTTATTATTTATAAAGCCAATAACCCTTCCCGCTGGATTACTGCAGGTTCCAGTCCTTGGCTCTCTGGTGGTTTGGTTACTTTAGTCTGTCAGCATGTTCAGAGCTGTGGGGAGCACACTGTCGTGCAGGAGGTGTATTGCTCAAGGCCAAATGCAAATGTCCTGGTTTGCATACGGTCCCAGAGGTTTTAATTGCTGGAGCAAGGTCTCACACTTAATAAACAAGTATTGGGGGAAGCTCACATCTGGAATAGGTAGTTGCGTTCCTCTTTGTGGGGGAAAAAAGAAACAAATAAGCCTAACAAAACCCCCCAAACTAAAATTAAAAACAGTGTTTTATTTTCAAACCTTGGAAGAATTCCTTTGGTTGTTTGAAGCTATATTCTTGTTTATTCAGTCCCAAAAGTAATCACAGCTTATTTCTGTTCTATGTCATGTCTTGAAAGATTAAAAACTGTGGGAAGCATTTCTCGTGGACTAAGATCTTGAATTAATTTACTATTCATTGCAAGGATGAGAGTAAGGAATGGTTTAGTGAATTAGTAGTATGCTGAGCTGTCCAGAGCTCTATGGAATTCCAAGCTTGATGCCACCATCACCACTTTTCTTGAGCTTGCCAAGAGACTAAGGATGGCAATGCGCCTTGCAGGTGGAGATGATGAGCTGTTAGCTCAAGGTTATGTGGTTCAGTCTGGGGCATAGCAGGAAGGGAGGCTCCTGAGAGCTTCTGAATATAGGTTCATATTTTAACCGTCACAGCTCCTTGACAGGAGATCATGATTGTCTGATTCATTCTGTGCTGCAATCAGAATGAAAGACCAATTACTTATTTAGAGACTGTTTCCTACAATGACAAACTGAATGAATGAAATCAAAGAGGAGACGTACAAAAATCCTTAATCCAAGGCTTGGGTTTGAGCAACTCTCTATTCAAGACATGATGATTTATGAAAATTAATCAGAAAGCTAATGATAATTATTATTTTTATGTGAGATGAAAAGCCAGAAGTATATTTTGAGTGCTGCTTAGATGTTGTGTTCTGTTTAAGACCCTGGAAATTTCTTACCAATTAAAGGCAAGCCCAGAAGTGCACAGAGAAGCAAGACCTTCATCCTCAGTGTTCCATTAGGTTGTTAATTAGCCATAATGTTTTTGACTTTCTAAAGCAAGTTGATGGAACAGGCTTAGAGTAGCATTCATGTTCTTTTGATTCTGGCAATTTATAAACTCCAGCTCACTCTAAGGTATTTCAAAGTGTAGGACTTAACAGAAAAATGTAATGACTATGACTTGTTAAAGAAAAATTCAGATTATAACATATGTATTTCTTCTATTAAGTGTAATGTGCCAAATTAATGTTTCTGCTTGCAACTTATTGGAAAAGTACAAGTTTCGGGTTAAATCTAATCAGGGACCGATTCAGGTTCTTGCTGGAATTTTTGAGATTCTTTTCTTTTTTTTTCCCCTCTTCTAACTCTGCATTTTGGGGTGTGTAAATTATTTCTTTTGCAGCCTCTCCATATTTCTTAAAATACCCCTTTTTCTAGTTAAAGAAATATATGCAGGGAGGAGTGAGAGTGTGTGATGTTTTTTATGACAAGCAAAGCAATTCTAGTCCTGATGTGATATATTTTAAATTTGAAAAGTAAGTGTATTTTTAAAATATTATAGTGAAATACATTTCTTATTTGGACAGATTACTCAAAAATAATAACTTTTAATCATTTTTTAAAAACCCAGTTTCGTTTTTTGCAATGTAAGGCCTGGGAAAGAAACCTTACAGCTCAAATTTTATTTAATAAATAAAGTAAGAGCTCCTGGAACGGCTATGTAGCTATTTTTGGTGATGTTTAGTGAAAGGGTGGCAGCACTGACCTTTAGAGTGTTTGTCGAGTATGAGCAAAGTGCTCAAACCGTTCACTCTGGTGATGTAAAGCTGCCAAGAATATAACCTATGAGAATCAGTGCAAGTACAGTAATAATTCTTTATAGACCTAAGGTTTTGTTCTAGCATTTTTAATACTGTGTGTGTTTATCCTTTCTGTTCATATGACATGTCCACTGATGGTAGAGTTCATGTGTGAGCTGCATTGTAGTGTGCCAAAATAAAAGCTGAACTGCGTGACAGTACACTAATCTACATCATGGAGTCGGGCTCATGTAATTTAAATTATGGCCAGAGGTAATAAAAATTCCTATTTCTGGTTTATAAGGGAACAACATGAACCCTAACAGCTGTAGAACAGTTCACAAGAGACAATTTACCCGCGGATGTGCTGAGGCTGGTTTATAATGTATGATGAGCTGTCACAGGCTGGACTTCTCATTTTTAGATTGCCCTATTTCTTTTACCGGTAAAGTTAATAGTAGAATAGGACTGCCACTATTCCAGAAAGGACTAATAAATGTAGTAGGCAACAATCTGAAAGTATATGGGTAAAAAAGTATATCTATCTTGAGAAAAAAAATTAACCTGTCAACAGTGTTTGAATGCAATTCCATATTTTCACACTCTGCAGTAAGTACTTTTAGCACCGAAAGGAATTTTAGTGAAAGGGGAAAATTCTACAATATGACAATCTTAAGGGAGATTGTATTTATATTTGACTAAAAATCTAGTTGTGGTCCTTCTGAAAACAGTGATCAAAACTTCAGTTTTAAGTGATTAAACAGTTGTTATTAAACAGTAATTAAAATGTTAGAATTCAGAGAAAAGGGGTTAACCGTCAATCCATTAGTTTCAAGAAAATATACACCTGTGGCAGATGTCTCAATGGCAAAAGAAATATTTTCAAGAGAGAATGAAGGAGCAAATATTTTAATTTCTGTAAGGAAATAGGGGTCTGAGGCTCAACATTCTTTTTCACTATAGATTTAACAAAGTGCGAAGTGCATTGGAAAGACATTAAGGACTTAACAGGACATAAATGGGAAGCATGATACAAAATAATTAAATACATATTTGGGGCATGGAAGATCAGACTTTGAAAAGTGAGCATTATTTTTGAGTAACTGAGATGAGAGTGTTTTGTTTTGGTTTGTTTTTTTTCCTTCTTTTTGGCTAAACTTTAGCATGTGGCACTAATCTCATCCAAACTATTGTGCTTCAGGAGGTGTGTCCTGAAACTCCCAAGGGATACTGTCCCTGGGGAATCACAGCAGTAGAATATTTATCCAGGGTGGAAGTGCACCATTTGGGCGGGAGGACCCAAAAGCTCTACTGACCAAGATCTTTGGTCACGAACTGGGAAAGATGTAAATCATAACTTTGTAAGAGCATTAGAGTCTTTGCCAGGAATACGCAGCTTCTGGCCAGGGAGATATCTTCTTCTGAGTCGCTGGTACCACTCCTTGTAGCTTATCAGCTTACAGAGAATCATGGCAGGACTTGGCCTGATCTAACCATTACTTGCCACTGTGAGGAATGAGGCCATGACTGCAGTTAGGGAGGGACAAGAGTCTGCACGGATAAGCACCAAAACGAGCTGTCCAAGTTGTCCTGCTGCAACTTCAGCAAATATCCTTACACAACGTGAGGGTGTCACTACCAAAAATTCAGCCATATTTTATGCAAGGTTGCCAGCCAGTGAACATTGGCCTCTGAAATATCCTTCAAGGAAAGGTGCTGTCCCTTGTGAAGGAGAACTAACAAGTAGAAAAAGAATAAAGCCATGAAGGTAGTAGTGACAGATCGGGGGCGGGGGGGGTGGTGGTGAATGAATCTTAAACACTGTACATATTTCTTTTCCACCAAGGGATTCTTATGGCATAACAGTATTTTTCATCTCTAATCACTGGTGCTGCGTGTCAGTATCTCTTATTCCTTTCCCGATTTGAGTGACACAGTGTGATATGTCTAATGACAACTAGAACAAATTTCAGTAATGAGGTCACCTTGGGCCTGTATTACTGTCTGACTGCTGTTTTCCATAGAAATTATTTGTGAAAGCAGACCACATGCTCTGCATAACTTCCTCTGTTTTACTCAGAGTGACGAAAAGGAGATATGCTAAAACTTGTAAGGTGCAGATGGTTTGCATTGATCTCTTCCTGATTTTGAGCTGTAAATTGATATGTAATGAGAAAGCTGCCACTTTGGTCCCTAGGAAAAAGAAAAAAAAAAAATAAGTTTATGGGTTTGACTGAATTGTTTAACTTTTCTTTATAAATGTAAAAACATTGAGATTCTAACTGACAATAGGCAAACACATGCCAGCAAGGAAATAATACGTGTTTGAAATAAGAGGCCAAATTAAAATCTTTGCCTCCAGCTCAAGTTGAACTAAGAGTTTGGAAAACAGTGCAGGAAGTTCCAAGTTCTCTAGTTGTAGTGAATTCTGTTTGTTACAATACATATGACGTTTATTTAAAAAAAAAAAAAAAGGAAAGTATTTCTGCTTTTGGTGTGTCACAGAAAACTGATTGTTTGTAAATTTTATTCAGTGTTCCCAAGAGAGGAAAGAACTAGTATCAGATCTGCAGTCTACCTGTGGTGTTCTCAAGACATTGTTTGGTTGTCCACCATGCAGAAATAAATCAGAAACACTGATCAGCAGGACAGCAATATCATCTAATTCAAATCAGGACAGCAATATTATCTAATTTAAATTGGATTTATTCCAGAGACTGTGAGGATTTGAATTACAGTGATGTAAGAGAGGAGAATACATCCACAGGGTATTCATTAGTTTTCATCCTTTAAATATCAGTTGAGTAACTTTATTAATTCTAAGAACAAGATTTCTGTGGCACATCTTACAAAGATACTGTGCTGTGCAGAAGACCAGGCTTTAAGATTTTGAACCAGATTCATGTGTAAGCAATCATGAGTGGGTCAAGACAGGTAATCAGTGCTTCAAAACAACACTTTTTCTGATGAAAGGTCCAGTGAAGAGAGAATATATATTTAGACACAGAGTATTTTGGTGAGTCCTTAGAGTTCAGTAGAAGAGAACAAATTCAGCTCTCCTTTTGGTTTTGGCAAGAATCCCCTGCTAGTATATTTTCCTCCAAAAGTAGTGATAAATATCAAATTCATGTCCTTTGCAACGCTACCGTTCTCTCATTATTAAGAAAGACAATGCTGTGGCAACAGATTATGCAATGTTTGTGTAAAACTAGCCACTCATCTTAAAAATCTGCACCATTTCTCATGAATTGACTGATCATTATTTTATTAGTTAATGGGTTTCATTACATATTTGTGCCCATTTAAAATTCACAATACACTTACAGAGCTACATAAAGATGATCACCAGGCTAAGAATCAAATTATAACTAAATCAATACATTGATCAGAGAGAACATTTCTAAATTAGCTCAATTAAGGTGTTGTTTGTTGGTTGTTTTTTTTTTTCCCTAGTACATGGTCTTATAAAAATCCATGTACTGACTGCTTGGTGACTTCCACTGAGACACATGAAATATTCCCTAGATTGAAAGCTCTTTCCTTACAAGTAGTCATGAGGGTTTTGCTGGTTCCTTGCAGTACTTGTGCTCATTGAGGATAATTGGTCCTGATTCTGGTCTCTGATTTATAGTTAGCCAGAAAGTTAAATTAATTGAAATCAATGGAGCTATAACAGTATGAGATGCTCTGATCTCATATTAAATGCTATGAAGGTAAAATAAAGTCCAATGTTTTCCCATCTGTAATTCCAGTAATTCAGAAAATCAGTGTCCTTTGAAATTTATTACTGTTTTTACTAGTAATAGAACATTGAAGAGAAAACAGCTGGGTTTTTTTTACATGCCATACATTGTCACTGGACTCTTTCATTTTCTGTTTTCTGATTGTTGTATTTTAATGTCAATTATTGCTTTGGTTTGGAAAGAACTATCAAATTTGCTAACACAGAGCCTTGCTAGTATAGTCAGACTGTGTCCTGCTGATACGTGGTGCAGTCTTAGATTTCAGTTGAACTATTTAAATATACTTTTCCCATGGAATGACTCCTCAGTATTTGCTGGAGATCTTCTGGTTCAGTTATTGTATTTAATTTATGCAGATTGTACCCCAGAGTTGAGTTAAAAACTGAACAGGAGAATAAAAATGTATTGAACCTCATCTCTTGGATGATGGCCTGTAACTTCCAGGGAGTTGATATGTCACCCTGGTTTTTTAAGATTTTCTAAGCCTTCTGATGTTTACATTCTTGTAACGAACTTTCTCACGCACTTTCTGTAAACAACTCATTGTTTTGCATTCCTTCATAGAGGAGGAGAAATTTGATGGACTGTTGGTTTGTCCAGTGTCATTGGAGAGGTGGCACTGCCACCGTCCAATCCACTGTCACTTTTGGAAAACTATAAAAGTTGGAGTCAGAAAAATAAACTCTCTCTTTCTCTTCTCCTGAGAGCAGCAGTGTGTGTCTCTGTTCTTTCGTGTCCTATAGCAACATTGATATTTGTAGGTAACTAAGGCATACTGCTGATGACATCTTCCCCATGGACTTGGGTGTCATTTTTCCTTTGTTTTCCCTTGTTCTTTTTTTTTATCTATAGGCTGTGCAGAAGTTTTGTGAACTCTCAAACATTTTCTCTTTGCATCTGCTCTCAGACCGTAGCTCCAATGTTTACCAAGTGTATCTCTTAGATTTATTTCTCTAGCTTGTGATTTGATAATTTCGCTCTTCTCTTTAAGTATCTCTACTGAGTTCCTTTGTTCCATTACACAATTATCATTCTTGATCTTGTCTTTCCTATTTACCTGATTGTATTTTTTTCTGTCATGTTATATCCCTTACAAGTTTCCTGAAAATGGTTCTCAGATTTTTTACTTTCATAATCTTCCAAGAATTTTAGTCTACCTATTGTAAAGCTAAATGTCTGAAATCAAGTCCCCAAATCCATATTTAGATCCACATCTTAAAAAATCCTTCTTTTCTGAGGAACTGTGTACCTTTAATGCCCAAGGAAATCAATACTACACAAGAAGGGTGAACCGTTTTCTCTTGCTTCTTGTGAACTAGAAGTAAAATATTTCATTGTGGTAAAATTTACTTGTTTGAGATTTAATTTCACAGCATAATGCTAGATTAGGAATAGTTGACAATATGTGTTGTAACCAGTGACTTGACTGCAGCATTCTCAGAATCCCAAACATTATATTCTATATCTAATCTACATAATGATGGAGTTATCATTCTTTCCAGGGTCGAGTTAGTATGAGAGAGAATTGGTGCCAGCTAAGGTATTTCAGCTAAAGCTCTGGTGAGCTACAACGCAGTCCTTTTTCCAGATATCTCAAAACCCACCCTACAAATATTAAATCATTACATCTTGTGGTCCCAGAGTAGTGCAATGGCCATACAGAGGCCCATGGCCAAGTGTGGAGGAGATAAAGTAGTGCCTCAAGGCTAAAGCTCAGTCACTGACCATGTTTTATATAGTACTTTTGAGCAGCATAGTTACAAGAACAGAAGGATTAGGGTTCTTAGAATTTGAAAGACTATTATTGTTTGAAAAGAGGTCTGATGGACAAGAGGCAGTAAATATTCAGTTTGAGTCAGAAACACAACACAGATGTTTAAATGCTAGGTGATACTGGGTGGGGATTTGGTAAAGTGATTCACTTAATGTAAAAACATGATGAAATATACACGGAAAAACAAAATAAAACAGGCAAGGGAGATTTTATTAACTGTAGAAAATTGGGATGGAAAGCTTTGCTTTGTGAAGAAAAAGTAGGATGTACTGTTTTCCTGGTACAGTGAGGGAGATAAGAACAGAGGCAAATGTCTGTTTTAACATTATAATCATGATGGAAGTGAAAGAGTTGGGGCCCCAGGAGGTCCCCGTTAGCGCTGAATAGTCATGTTAAAAATCAGAAAGCTCAAGAACATTGCTGATTCACTGAATCCCCAAAGTTGTCTTCCCTTCGTAAAGTTAGTGTTGCACAGCTCAAGTACCGAGGAGTGATTCTTGTATTTTCCTCTAATCAGCAAATACATACAACCAAGGAACATATGTGGGATAATTATCTCTGGTTCTTCTTCCAAGGCTGTAAAAAAACCCTCTTTATCATATATATATTAAGAAAGAAAGCAGGCAAACATAGATCCCTATATTGGAAAACAGTTCTTATTTTGAAAAGCTAATGAAAATTCCGCTTCATTAGGCTATTCCTAGAAAGAAAACTATACAATAAATTTGTTGAAAAATTTTCTCACAAATACCAAAGATATGAATGATTAAAACCAAATCTGAACTAGAGAGAACAAATAAGACAATCTCATTTTATCCTTTAATAAGAAATAATTTTATGGACATTTTGAATTGCCATGAAGTTTAAGAAATTATTTGAATATCAAGAGGAATTACAAACACTAACCTATTATACAATACTGTATTCTTAATAATCTTAAAACATATTTATTGCTCTTAGGCTCAACAGAAACAGGGGGTTTAGTTGCTGCTGTGTTCACAGGGGCTTATGTTCTTAAATGATTGAATAATCTTTACTTGAAATTCAGGAATGGTTTGAGCTCCTTTTAATTTTCAGTATGGTTCAAAACATTTCTTGATTGTCTGACTGTTCCTGAATGCAGGGAATAACTGAGGCTACAATATCTGAACCAACAGCACCCATAGTGTATTTTGTTGGTTGTTTTACAATTCACTAATCAACAGTGAAAGTCTAAGCTCCTTAGCACACTGATCAGGAGCAGGGTCTGCATGACATGTCCACACCTCATATCCTTCAAACCTAGAAAGGAATGGTCAGAGAGTTCTAATTATAAATGTGTCATTCTGTATTATTTTAAAAGAAAAGCTCATTGAAGGACTCTTAATGTAGATGACAAGTGAACAAACTGAAATGTACCCCAAGCTGATTGCTACCAGAGAGATTACAGGATTAAAGGAGCTGTGTTGCTTTTCTCATTGTCTTGTAGAGAAATATTCTTTAAAAAAAAATCCACCATCTATTTCTTTAGCCTTTGACATTGTATTTCTAATCATAGAAAGGTATTTAATATTTAAGAGAAGTATTATAGCTTAGGTTAATGAACACAGATAATGCAAATCTTCCTCCTTCCCTTATTTTGCTGTTGTTATAGTGTTAGCATTATTCTTTTCAAGGGAACCAAAACTGGACACAAACGCAGGATACACCTCCTCATATGTAGTGCATCTCCTCTGAATAGTTCAGTTTGGTGGGAGAAAGTAATTTTTGTCCAGTTTCACTGCAATGCAGCTCTCTTTTTATTTCTCAATGCAGGTCCTGGCTTTCTCCCACTGGGAGAAGTCTGATTTTTTTTTTCCATCCTTTTAAAAAGTCTAAAAAAATTATTCCTCATTTTCCCCTCTGATTTAACCCTTACACAAATATTGTGTTTCATCAGAGACACCATCTTCTTTTCAGCTCCAGGCACTGGCTGGAGCTTTCTCTGGAGCCAGGATGCACAGTTTCTGAACAGGCTGAAAGATGCCCTGGGGAGGAAGGTGTGCCCATTGCCCCCTGCTCCAGGGCTTTGCTGCTGTTTGTGCACACACCCCTTCAGGGGATTTAAACAGCCTGTGGAGGCCTGAGCTCCTTTGCCATGGTTTGCTTCTTTCCACGCAGCCCCTCAGCTGCACACCTTCCCCATGGGAACAGCAAGCCCTCTCTATTTGCATTTTCATGTCCTTGAATACTGGTCAGCAGTGCTGGGCGTCGTGCATTGATTCTAGCTTTCATTTTTTTGAGTGTGGATATTATTTGTTATATTTCAGGTGCCAGAATGAGTGATTGTCATCCACAGACAGATGTGCTTTTGAAGTAGCAAAAAAAAAAAAGATTGACATGACTTTTGACATGATTTTTGTCAAGACTTTAGCATGCCATTTGCTGGCATACCTAGTCTAATGAATACCTTTTACTCCTTTGAGATGTGCAATCTAATGTTATGCCATCTTTTTTCCTCTTTGATATCTAAATGTCAATCATCAGCGGGAAAATTATGTTAGTGAATAGGTAGCATGCAATTTATCCCATAGAAATTAAATATCTATCTGGGTTAGTGAAAAGAGTATTTTCCATGCCCAAATGTAATTTCTGCATATAATTTTGTACTTGCCAAAATCTCATTTGCACATATGGAACATTGTTTTTATAAGTCATCTTGGAGTGAGTGTTTAATACATGTGGTGTTATTTTAAAAATAATTTTGTACATGTGCCACTAACAAAGGAGAAGTTACTGCCAGCAATAGAATTAAGGCTTTTTGTTTCTCCAGGGAGTGCTCTGACCATTGAGTTAAACTAGTAGCTATTGTAGCCTGAGGCAAGAAAAGCCTTGCTGTTTTATCGTAGGCTTTCTTACAACGATGAAACACCTTTTTCTTTTTTTTTTAATCCATGTGTCTTAATGCAGATGTGAAATGTACTGTCTCAGCTGATGCTAAAAATTCTGATACTTTACAGTCAATTAATGCTGAAATACTCTGGAAATGATGGAAATACCATGAAGGTATTCATAAGGAACTCCTTGTTTGCTATAAATTATTTCATCCTGACTAATGCTATCGTAAGAAATACCAGATAGTAGAAATTATTTTCAGAATTTCAAAGCACTTTTAAAAATGTAAAAGAAATGCTTAATATTCCTTCCTATATATGCTCAAAAATGTCAAGAGACATTTTTTTCTGTGTTCTACAGTATTTTGTCTTTTATGCAAAAGAAATAGTAAAGCTTTTCAAATCAAATTTCTACTCAGTTACCAGCTCTATCTAGAATGTGATAGGAAGATGACTTTTTAAATTAATGGCCAGAGACATATTTGGGCTGCCCCGTTCCTTTATTTTTTTCCTTTTTTCCCTTTTTTTAAAATTTTTATTTCTAAGGATAAGTAACATGAATTTTGGCATGATAAAGGCAGATAAACAAATGTCTCCTCTGAAGGATGGGAAGGTTTGGCTTCTTCATATGTGTAGAGCTTAGTGCCTCAGAGGCAAAGTAAAGGAGGAGACAGAGCTGTCTCTGTTTACATTGTACCAACTGGGAGACTGGGCCACAGCACCATCAGTGGGTGTCTGAAACTTGGCAAAATCATGCATTAAATGTGTTGCTTTCTCCAAATGTTATCACCATTTGCTACCTAGGATAGAAGAGGAGTCTGCTGAGGGATCTAGTATTCCCAGGCACATGGTGAGGTCTCATCCCTTCATCATCTTGCCTAGTCGACATCTTTTTCACCTCTTCTGACCAGGGAATAAATCACGTTATGATTAGGCTATTTGACACCGTTATTGCAACGTAAGCAGTGTCTAAGACTACCATAAAATTGCATATTAATGCAGAAATCACAAGAGACAAACTGCCTACGTGATCCTGTAGGTGCAGCTGCTTTCGCTCCAGCAAATCAATAGTACTGGAAAAAATTTGGCTTCAGCTTCTGAAACATCATTTAGAGAGTCCAACTGCAAGACTTTCTACATGGATTTGCCTGGTTTTTTCCTAAGTCATCACAGTTCACAAGTCATTACATGATTTATAAAACTGTGAGGGAAATATTTACTAAAGTAAATAAATGTATAGTGAAAACTCCTAACAATAAGGGTTTGTATGAGTATGCGTACATATAAAGAGATGCACACACAAATGCAAA
The DNA here is from genome assembly GCA_013400315.1 of Bombycilla garrulus. Taxonomy (NCBI): domain Eukaryota; kingdom Metazoa; phylum Chordata; class Aves; order Passeriformes; family Bombycillidae; genus Bombycilla; species Bombycilla garrulus. Next base: position 311,687 of record VXBU01011434.1, on the reverse strand, counting down.
TATATGTACTGTACCTTTAAACAATTTGCTACAACCAGTACAAATAGATTCACTTCAAAATTATTCTTTAAGCAAGAAAACCAGTAGTGTGTGTAGCCTTCAAGTAATTCATATCTGAACACGTGTGAGTTTTTCATGTTGTATGTATTTCAGAAGACATTGAACTCCCTGTGCCAAGAGAGAGAAAAAAAACTCACTATGTATAAAACTGTCTGCATGCACTTACCTACTTGCATAGTTATTAGACATTTGATCAAAAAAACCAAAATTCCTTCCTCAGTGAAATATCAATATTTTAACACTAAATAAAACCACTGCAACTGAAGAACCAAGAAGAAACTTTGAAGTAAACATATTTCTAGACATCTATATAACTGTTACTAAAACTTCCATTTCAGCAGTGTCAAAATAGTTCAGCCTGGCAATCTCAGAACATTAGAATATAATATTGAATTATAGGAAGCTATATTGTATTATTTAGAAATTAAGTTCTAAAACAAGTGCAAATAGAAATAGAACAAGACTGTACCATCACAACAAAATCAAGTAAGAAAGCTCAATGTTCCAGTTTTATTTGAGGCATTAAATTTTTTTTTGTCAAATACTATAAAAATCAGCATGTTCATGTAAAACTTTCAATTTCAATGAAAAAGTGTTTCCTGATGGAGGATGGCTCTTGGGAAAAATGTTGCCAGCTCTATCAGATAGATGCGTTGCGATAGGCACTCCTCTCTGAAAAGGACCATTAATTTTGAAGGTGACAATTTCTGCAGTAAAGAAATAAGTTAGACAAGGATTGACATTACTTCATCAAGAGGGAGCCCAGATAACTTGTTCCATTTAAAAGAGAAAGAGACCACGCATTTGTTTGCTTCAATAAGTTGGCTGCAGCTTCGTTTCGGGCAGGAGTCCTTAGAAAATTGGATGGAGTGAATGCCTGTGAGAGACGGAGCGGGGGCGTGTGTCTGTGTGTGTCTCCCAGCGGCCGTGGTACTCTTCGGGCGAGAGGGGGGTGATGTGTTTTTCCACTACCCTGCTATTGTCTTAATATTGTAGCAAAACAGGAAGAGAAGGATCTGAATGACTCATGCTCCGTGACAGAGCTGCCTGGCAAAGCCAGACACCCAGTGACTGCCAACTCTGTCCCTCTCTGAATGGAACTCATTTCTTGCATATAAATTCCCTGTTTTCTATTGATGTAATTTCCATAACTTTTCCCTGAATCTATAAAGAAAAGACCCTCAACATGGGTGCTGTTTCCCTCAGTTACGAAAGGCAAAAGCCCCACTCTTCCTTCATTCATAAAACCCCATACCCCTGTAGGTGGACAGAACTTATTCATGCACACATGGAGGAGGGGGAAGTACTTTGAAGAGAAAAAACTAATATGCATAAAAGCGGTCTCCAGAGTATATTTTCGAAGTGCTCAAATTCACGCACAACTTTGGTTAATGGAATTTCTGCACCTATCCCCCTGGAGGGCTTTCGAAATGTATTCTGTTTATGAGCAGCTAATTAAATGTGCTTTTTGGTATGCAGGTAATTAGTTCTTTTTAACAATTATTCAGGTGCTGTAAGTAAAAGGTAACAATGAATTTTAATTTTAAAACATTGATTATTTTCCCACACTGCAATACATTTGCTGAATGCTAAAAGGCAAGTAAAATCATCTTTCCAATCTGGCAGTCAAATAACCAAAAAAAAAAAAAAAAGAAAATTAAGCTCATTTTTATTTTTTGGAAGTGTCAGCCTTGAGGTTCTTATCCATAATCCAGTGGTTTAAGCAGATTTGGGTTTAGATTAGGACTTGAGTTGTTCTAATTGCAGATGCTCAATTTAAAAACTGTGCATATATATGTATATGTGCGCACACACACACGCAGCTTGAACTTAATCAAGAAAAATGTTCTTTGGTTTATGAGGTCAGATTAGATGCTCATAGTGGTCCCATCTGGCTTCACAATCCATGAGGTTAATTTCTTGGTACAACTGAAAAATAATGTATAACTGTGCAAAATTAAATTTGACATATGAAGACTGATAGCTGCTAAATAGAAAAGGTAAATGAAATTTCATTAATAGTGACAGGAAGTCAGAGTTGTTTGTTCCTTTAAATTTTATTTTTCTTATCTCTAGAAAAGTGTATTCTCATGCTGATGGTTTGAGCCTAGTTTTTTTACCTTCCATTCAGTTAATTTTCACAATATTTTAGCTCTTCTTACTTCAGCAAAACAACTCATCACAGTTTTCAGTCTTTACAAGGTCAGCATCTGCTACAATAATAGAGACGAATTTTGACAAATGTAGAATAAAAATTGTTTTTCTTAATTTGTGTTATCTTGTATATCTCTAAATAAGAATACCATCTACACTGGATAAATTAACATTTCTATATATTAAACATTTGTGTTTGTGTCAGGGCTCCTGCACCATATTGTTCTGCAGAAGACAAAGGTGTTTAAATGGTGGATGCTTTGCTTCACTCTCACAGTGGAAAATAATCGACATTTCTTGGTGATTCCATTCTATTCCTTCAATTACTGGTTTTGTTTTTTTTTTTTAATCCTATAAATACTCTGTATTTAAAATACTATCATATAAGCTGATGTGTGGTTGAATACCTTTCTAATTCTCAAAGAGCGGTGTCATATCTTCATGTTCTGTTTCTGACCCAGGAAATCAAAACAGCCAAGCCAAGAGGTGACTGAGACAATAGGTTCATATATATGACTTAATATCTTGTCTGGGATGGAATGACAATCCTTGAAGACTATAAATGATTGAATAATATGTTCCATATAGTCCAAAATCACAGTTTCTAGAGTGATGAGGTAACACCTAAAGTTTTGCACAGCCCAGAGAAAAGGAGGGTCTGCCCTGAGTGGAGAGTAGAGCCACTCACGTTCATGAAATCATTGAATCAGAGAATCATCGGTTTTGGAAGAGACCTTCAAGATCATCCAGTCCAACTGTTAGAGTTCCTTAATATTAGTGTTCATGAAAGAAAAAATATAAACAGGATTTTGTGTTTCAGAATGTTTTGGAAGAGACCTTCATAGCATCATACTGGTGGCATTAAAGTTTTGGACTGCTACATGGGTGCCGTGAAGCAGAGCTTTTTGCTACAATATCTCATAGATGCTGAAATCTGAAGGTAAATCATGCCCAACAGTTTGAAGATACCTATTATTTCTAAATGTGTTCACTTTATTGGTGATGCTGCACTTAAAAGTGAGAAACACATTTTTGCACATACACAAATCCATTTATTTTATTGTAGAAGACAGTGAAGTTGGTTAGGCATGTTTTAATTTTGGTGAATTCTTCTTCACTGAGCCATGCCTAAAAACGTGTTTCAAGAGGACTAACAAAGTTGAAGAGTAATACTTTTATGCTGTTAAAGTAATTTTAAATTCTAGATTGTGGAAACATTTTTACCTTCTACTTATCTGTGAGAATTAATGTCATTAACTATAGGACATAACATTACAAAGTTTCTGATTCTGAACCTTTCTGTCCTGTTCTATCCATCTTTCCCAGCCTCATTCTCTTAGATCACAAATATATATGTTTAACAGATCTGATTGCATAAAATTTTTCAAAAAAATCCAAAACAGTGCTTCCTCAGTTCAGGTTTCCATATTTGCTCTCTTTTTCTTTTGCATTGCTGGCTATTGTTACAATGGTTTTCTGAAAGACTTTGCAGTCCCCTGGTGTTTGAATATGCTACAGAGACATCGGCAAACAGAAGTTCCTATTCACTCCTCGGTTTGCTAACCCCAAGATTTATGGGGACGAGAGCATCCATGGGAAGGTTTTGCAAGTTATTGTAGAAATGCATATCATGTTTAATCTGTGAGGTCAGATGAGCCTTGATGCCTCACACGTTTTCAAATCGATCCTAAGCACCTGTAAGTAGATCTGTAAACCTATTCCTTTGAAGTATATTGCCATGAAAAAGAGCTATATTACTGTGACTTTGGGAGTGCCTTTACTCCCACTGCAGTGCAAAGGATATCCACATGAATACTTAAGTGGGAGGTTGAAATTGGAATTGTATGGTTCACAGCATTTCACTTTAGAGGGACTAAAAAGCGTCCTTCTCTCTGTACAGTTTTTTTTTAAATTTTCTTCTGCTGAGAATCACTTGGCCTTTAGTTAACTGAAAGCTTTTTAGGCTGCTGGAATTAAAATATCAAATTAGGTTCAAATAGCTGCCTTTTTATCCTGGCGGCCACAGCTGGCGTCCTCTCACCTGGAACCTCTTTTAACTTGACACTAGTGGAAAAAACTCTTCTCCCAAACCTCATACGGTAACTTTTTTCACATTTACCTGCTTTTGTGTTCCCTGGGGGGTGTCATCCCTGGGATGTGAGGTAGGGGGATGAAGCATAAAATTGTATAACCCATTGGAGAGTGCAGAAAGTGCTGCTCCTCAGCACCACTAGTGCAAGTCACTGAAAAACAGGTACGTGGCAGCCAGGAGCTGGTGATGGAGGTGTCCCATGGGCCACCAAGAGCCAGCAGAGCGCAGCCACCACTGCTGCTTCTGGTCCCTGTAAGGGATTCTCACACCATCACTGGTCTGCTCTTTCAGGTTCCTGACTTTGCCAGGCATTGACCAAAGCTCCTTTGCTCCCCTCTGCAGCTGGAGAGATAATGTAACAGAGGGTTGGTGGGCTGGGATAAGGACTGGGAGAGGTCACTTACCACCATCACAGACAAAACAGACTCAGCTTGGGGATATTAATTGAATTTATTTCTAACAAAATCAGAGTGCAATAATGAGAAGTAAAATCTTCAAAACACCTTCTCCCAACCCCTCCCTCCTCCCTGGGCTCTCCATTCGCCTCGCCAGCCCTCAGGAGATGGGGGATGGGGGATGAGGGTTACAGTCAATTCATCACAAGTTGTTTCGGACGCTGCTCCAGTGTGGGGTCTCTCCCACAGGAGACGGTTCTCCGTGAGCTGCTCCAACGTGGGTCACTCTTCTATGGGGTGCAGTTCTACAGGCACAGTCTGCTCCAGCATGGGTCCTCCGCAGGGTCACAAGTCCTACTGTTAAACCAGCATGGGCTCCTCTTTCCACGGGTCTGCAGGTCCCTGTCAAGACTCTGCTCTAGCACAGGCCTCCCACAGGGTCACAGCCTCCTCTCCATGGTCTCCTCCATGGGCTGCAGGTGGATCTCTGCATCCCCAGGGACTTCTGTGGGCTGCAGGGGCACAGCTGCCTCTCCATGGGCGGCACCATAGACTGCAGAGGAGCCTCAGCTCTGGTACCTGGAGCACCTCCTGCCCCTCCTTCTCCAGTGACCTTGGCATCTGCAGAATTGTTCCTCTCACGTTCTCACTCTGCTCTTCTCTGGCTGCAGTTACACCTGTGCAGTAATTAATTTTTCCCTCTTAAATTTGTAGCGCAGAGGTATTACCACAATTTCTGATTGGTCCAGCCTTTGCCAGAGGCGTGTCCGTCCTAGAGCTGGCTGGGATTGACTCTGCTGGGCATGGAGGAAGCTTCCAGCAGGTTCTCAAGAAGTCACACCCATAGCCCCCCTCTACTGAAACCTGGCTGTGCAAACCCAATACACTCCTTCTCCAGGAAATGCTGAAGGACCTTTTATTGTCATCTCCATTTTTCACTAACATTTTCCTGTTCTAAAGCAGATCAATTTATCCACTTATTTTCAGTTTACACTGGGACCCAAAAGCCCCACAACATAGTACCATCCCCTTTAAAGCAGGTTCAGGGAGCTTTTTCTGAATGTCGCTATTTTTGATTTTGTGCTCCAATTTTTCTTACATATTAGATTTCTTACCAAAGTCCCCCCTGTTTCTCTTAACCTTTCTCTATGGTTTTACTATAAAGAAGTCAATGGTGAAGCACAATTCTATCAGACATGTGGCAATCAACACGTAAGGACTGAAGCGCTGTTTCTCCTGTGTGCTTTACTGGCAAAACCATTTCTTTCACTTTAATCAGTATTTTTATTGGCTTTTTCATCTGCGCTGAAGCTTATTGGACTTTGCTGTTCTAACAAATGCAGGTTGTTACAAGGGCATGCAGAAATGCATTTTTTCCACGTGTCCCTTAGGAAGGAATACAGAAGGGATTGCTCTGTTGATTGCAGAGATAGGGAAGTGGTGCATGACTATTCAGAGTGGATGTTATGATTTGTCTGCTTAACTCTGATTCCAGCTGAGATTGCCGTGATGATGGGAGGTGCAACTCCCAGAAGGTCAACCTCCGCTTGAGCCATTTTGGTAATGGACTAACAATATATTTTTGTGTCAAGATTTGGCTTGGTTTGAACTCTGCCCTGATTGCATACTTGATGAGAACCAGCAAATGCAATGATTCCTCTTAGGAGTTTGTGTTTGATAGCACCCCAATCTCTAATTTACTGTGTGCATGTGCTAGAATGCAAATCATTCTCACAAGGTCTTATAATCACTGTTTATCCTGACCTGTTATTTTGTAATGACTCTGATTTTATAATTTTCTAATTTTTTTATAAAAATATCTCTTTTCCTTAATTAACTTGAGACTTGGGTTTCCTAGAACTGACCTGCTAGCTGGTATTTTCTTCTTCAAATGATTTTTCTGCCATCATACATCTTCTCTATGTGGTAGTATTCCTACAGTTCTGATCCTTAGGGATGTGAGAGGAGGAAGGATTCTAATGATGAAAATACTTTTCTTGGGCCCACTTTTGTAACTGCAAAAAACCCAACTATATAATCTATTGAATTAAAGCTGTTGCCTTTTACAAATCTTGTCTCATAATATGTGTCAACATAAATCACTTACCAGTGGGCAGGTTGGAGAGAGATGAATATAGAGGGTGTTTAAAATTCTTCTTATATTGTAATAAAAAATAATGATGCATGTATTTGATTGTACTCTGCTCCATTCTTCTAAGTCACTTTTTTCTTTCACAGTATGGAGCGCATTTATCTGCCCTAATCTACACATCAAAAGTTAGACATGTAAGTCAGAGTTAGTCACTTTGTATACCCTTGTAGTCTGTACAGAGAGGCGGATACCTCTGTTTGTTTTCTTTTCTGATAGGAATCCAGGATATTTCAGAGCATTTCTTTCTAGATCTACGTATGGCTTTACACAGGTGATAAAATGTGTGCTTGAACGTCCATCTTTTGAGCCGTGGTTTATTGTGGATTTATGATCCAGTTTTTAAAGTTGGAGATTTTTTTTTGTCTTTGCATAACTTGGCACAACAGGACATTGGACCTGGGTGCAGTAGAAATTGATGGTGGCGGCAATATGTTTTCTCTAAAAAAGGAATGAAACAGTAAAAAAACAACTCAATTTAAAATTTCAGCCATAATTATTAGTTAGGGCCAGTTTTCACATGGGGTGTCTTTATGTCCCACTCCTTGGCAGGAAACTTGCAATCAGGACATAAATGTGCTTACCTTCATCCCTGCGAGTTTTCTCCTTCTGCCACTCCACACTTCCTCTGCTCAGGGCCAGCGTAGTGAAAACATAACTCATACAAAAGCTTGAGTCAAAGGTGATCCATGAAAAACCCTAATCTCTGACGTGCCAAAGATTTCTTGGCATTTCCATCTTCTTCTGAGTTTGGAGAGCACAACACCTTGGTACTCAGAAGTGCGCATGTGTGCTAGTAAGGGAAAGTACGAGACCTTATTGTTTGAGGTATAAAGCCTTGGTTTTGGGGAAGCCTTTAGAGAGCCATAGCAATTATCTTCTGATACAAGAACATTCTTTGAAGCAAAGAATTGAAGACTTCAAACAGATTAAATACTGTTCCAAGCAATTTGTTGCATTTTGAGTTGAAATAGCGGCCGTAAAACCATGGAAGCATTTAGGAAGTGTAAGATGATCTGTGCAAATGTGTTTCATGCACACAACTAAAAATTGTGGACAAATTACCAGAGTAGTTGGATTTTTAAAGTAATAAACAGAATAACCAATAAGAAATAATAATTTTGTCATGTGGTAAGTCACCTTGTTCTTACAAATTGCTGAGTGACCCAGCATTCTAAGTTGGTATTTTCTATGACTATGAATCAAACATTAAGTTAAACCAAAGAATCTTACAAATTCCAGAAATTGTTTTGAAAGAATAAGTAGTTATTATGGCAAATGCAGAAGGAAAGCAAAGAATTGCTGGGATAATTTAGCATAAGATTGGAGCAGGACCACTCTACCATTTACATCCATCTCCAATTCCATGGTTCTCTCCCAGCATTATCACATAGGATGCTTGCATTTTATAAAGCTAAGTTAATGTCCTAGAAGTACACTTTTAGTGCCTCTTCTTTTCTATGATTTTAGAACTAGAGTTCGTATTTACAGTACTAAATGTGTTTTTTAACCTTAAAGTGATATCTTTTCTGTTCTGTGCTCATCATGGACTTCACTGTGACTTCAAAATCATCCATGTCCAGTCTGTTCTCTTACAGTACAATTGAATTCCATTGGTAGAAAGTGAATTAGCTAAAAGAGATTTCTGATTTTTATTCAATTTCTGCAATATTTTTTCTCCATTTCGTGGCCAGCTTTCTGTGTGAATTTGAAAAAAAATGCACCATTATAAGCCAAGAAAAGCTAGCAATGGTGCTAAGGCAAGATTCCTATATCTGAAAATATATGACCTATGGATGTTTTTGAAATAACTGTAGTGATTTTCTGGGATGAATAATTTACATGACCGTGATACGTACTCATAGAACTTCTTGCACTACTTTGCCTTCATATAACCCTAAGATTTGAAAATAGGGTTGTCCTGTCAAGAGGTATCTACACAAAGAGAATGATATTTTGGAGAGACTAAATGCAATAGAAAATTAGTTTCTTACTTCTTTTTGTGCATTCCCATTGGCTTGTTTCATTTGCCCCCTCATCTGTGGGCTGATGACTTTGGGTACATAACTAAGTAATATCCCATGACTGCTGCACCCTCGACAGAAGCCTCAGGTAGCATTTCATAGCCAGCTCAGGTTCAAGGAGCAGGCTGGTGCATTATGGTGTTGTGAACTGGTTTGCCCATCTTCTCTAATTAGCCCAGGCAAAGTGCCAGGTTAAGTGATTTGGCTACAAAATGTTGCCTGTTAAAAGATACCTCACATATCTCTGCTGCCAGATTTGCTGTGAGAAATCATCTGGGCTACCAGGTACCACCAAAGTGCTGCTGGGGCCCTTGAGCTGCAGGGAGCCAGGCTGGCAGAGGGAGCTGAGCTACACTTGTTTTTTTGTCTCTGGAACACTTGAATTCACCAAAGGCCTCAGCTGTCCAGGGGCTGTACACTGGGAATGATACATCCCTGCTCAAACAGATACATGCTTTGAAGGGCCTGTTGATTTTCAGTCCAATTTTATATTGTTTATATTTTTATTTGTTTTTATATATACACATGGGCATTTTCCCCTAGGAATTATGCTGCTAAATATAGGCATTGATATGCGACAATTGATATGCAACAATTAATATTTATCAATGTTAAATGTCTGTGTTTCCATATGTGTATATTTTTTGTGAGTAAAAATCATGTTTATGAAACATCCTGTGGTTAGTAAAAGGTATAGAGTGTTTGGAATACCAGTGTAGCCAAATGGCCAAATCAGGGCAAGACTCATGGTCCAGATGTGTAATTTCTGTTGTCACTAGTGTTCTTCTATGTGCCATAAGAGGAGAATAGGTCATTGAGAAATGTATTCCTGGCAATGTGACAGTACATATTCTACATCAAATTACATCTGAGCACTTCAGGTGTTCTTCAATTCAGGAAAAATAAAACATTCACATTGCTGAAGACAACTTCATTCTGATCTTTGAAGGATGAAAAAAACCACCTCTGAAACTCCACATTATGAACCCTCTGCATTTTCCTATCCTTCTGTCTGCCACCTGCATAAAAACAAAACAAAACAAATAAACATAAAAAGAGCAATAGAAGTGTTCCCAATAGTAAGAAAACAATAACAAGAAACATAGAACAAGTGAAAATGTGACTATTGTCTTTTGCTTTTCTAAATGTAGAGTGCTTGACACACATATATGGCAGCAATTTTTTTAATGGAAATGCTTTTCTGCTGATAGTGTAAATATGATACCATGTGAAGCATTGGAATGATATAACTCAAACCATTCTGCTCTCACTACTTTTAGCAGGAGACTGTTCCAAAATCTGACAGACCTCACCTTTAGGAATTTTTTTTTCTTGAACTTACTCCTTCTTATCTGAATTCCACCCCAAGACTATAGAAATCTCTGTAGATTTCTTTGGATAATTTCTCTTCATACTTACTCATATCTTTCAGATCACTAGCAAAGGTTCTCTTTTCCCAAACCAACTTCATGGTCCTTCATTTGCAGCTTGAAATTGTGCCTTTTGCTTCTTCCCCTTCTGTCTCATGCAGTCAGGAACTGATCCATCAGTCAGGAACACTGTGGGACAGAAGCAAGCTCTGGAGGGGCTTGGTGTTTATAAAGTAAAGTCAAAGCAGAAGATCAACATGGAACAATTCCTGCCTGATCCATAAGGAGGGGTCCATGTGTTTTCCTTCTTCAATGCTTTACATTCTGGAGATTGGAATTCCTAACTGTTTATTTTACAGGTTTTAATGTTTTAATTAAAAACAAACAAACAAAACCCCCAATAAGCCACTTGGCTTATCTTAAAGGTCATTTATCTGTCTTTTTTGAGCAGCTCCTTATACAACAGCTCTCAAATTATTTATTCCTATCTGGTGAAAAGGCTACAGGAACTGTTAGAGCATCAAGGGTCACATGCTGATAACTATAATGATACATTTATTTATTTGAAGTGCTTTAATGACCTCTTGGCAAGGTTCATGTAATGAAAGACTGAAGGAGTAATACTTTACAGTTCCTTGATAAACTCAAAACCAAGAAAAAACCAAACAAACCTGTAATAAATAAATAAGCAGATAAAGTTATTCAAAAGAGTAGAAGTCATCTCAGATTCTGACCCTGCATGTTCTTGTAATAAGGTCCTTCAAAAGAGAAGGAGTTGCCAAATCTATAGCCTTTAAGATTAAGGATTTAAAGAGTTTAGATGAAAAAACTTAGAGCTTTGGTTCCTGAAAACCAAGTGATTTTTCAGTTGGACTGAATACTTGTTTGAAGACTTTGAAATGCTGTGAGATGATACAGTGCTGTAAGACCACAAGAGCTCTGAGACCCCAGACATTGTTGCCTTTGCTTTCTTTGGGTTATTTGCCTGGATTAATTTAGAGGATGCTGAACTTAAAAATCTTAAAATCCTCACGAGGGATAACTTTAAGTTAGGGAGAATAAAGTCCATGGTACCCCAGCTATGGTGAACTACAGAAATTTATTTAAAGCTCTTTAGAAAGGGAAGAAGGAAAATCACTAAAGCAGTGAAAGAGTGAGGAGTTCTCTCATGGATTCAGCCTCACCAGGAAAAAACAGACTTTCTGAAATGTAGACACCACCAGTTGTGATAGCATTGTGTTTCATTGATTTGATGCTCTCCTGCCTCACATCTAATTAATTTATAGTGGTGCAGCTGGTATGATTTAAAGGCAAATACCTTGCAGAAACTGTAAATGACACCATGTGGTGCCAAGGTGTGGACTACTGTAATGAATGAGCCCAGACGTTGAACAATGAACCAAAAGGGGAGTGCAGTCAGAGTTAAGGAGTAGGTTCACAAGCAGGGTGTTTTCAAGGCAACAGGAGGCTATCCCAGAGCACTACCCTTGTACAATGTAAATAAGTTACATGGGGAACCTGATATCTAAACCTCATGGTCCTTCCTAGGCACAGGATTCCCTGAATCCAGTCCAAACACAATTTGAATCAAAAAGTAAAAGTGAAAATCCTTATAGAATGTGCTAAATCATGTTCCTGCACTCATCTCAACATATATAATTTTATTAAACTTATGCTAATTAGTGACCTAGAAAAAAGAGAGTTGAAGTCTGAGGGGAATGAGGAAAACATGTACCAGGCCCTAGAATTCAGGAGGTCAGGCTTTAGTTTTTTGGGACAGTGGTAGGCAAGATCCTCATTTATCTGTCTCTAAAGAGAAAAACAACTCTGGGGAGCTGGCAGGTATCTAAGACAGAAAGCTCAAGAGTAATCTTTCCTGGTACTCTGGAAAATGAGGTGTACCAGGAATGTACTGGCTTCTGAATGGGGCAGGCAGTACAAATAGGCAAATGCAGAATAGGCAGACCTGCTCAGTATCATCTCTGTGACCTGCAGCAAAAATAAGATCTCCCAAGTCAATATATGTGGACAGAGTTTTTAAGGAGGGAAACTGCAATCTGCAATAATAGAAGACAGTTGAGTCAAAGAGATCTTATGAAATCTTGACACAGGAAAGTCCATGTGTCAAGACAGATGCCCACATTCTGATGCTCAGAAGGGTAGCTGATGAGACTCTGTATAATCTCTGAAAATTTTGAGAACTGGGGTTTAAGGCTGCAGAAAAGCCAGTGTTGCACACATCTTCAGAAAAAGCAAGAAGAAACACTGCAGGAATTAGAGGCTGGTCTGCTTCACTTTGAACCCTGAGGAAATTATGGAGTGTGTTCTCTTGGAAGCTATTACTGGCCACATGAAGGACAGGATGATGACTGGGACTAGATAGCATGAATTAATCACAGGCTAACCATGTCTGACCAACCTCATTGCCTTCTGCAAGGAAATGACAAGCTCTGTGGATAACCAGAAAAGAGTGCCTGTTATCTACTTTGACCTAAACAAGACTTTTGACGTGATCTCCTGTAGCTTCCATGAATTTAAGTTCAGACTTTCCAGTCTCAGTGAGCGTATTAGTAAAAATGTGAAAAACTGCCTTATTTGTCGGAATCAAAGGAAACTAATTAATTGTTTTTAATCTGCTTGGAGGCCTGTTATGAGTGGAATAACATTTGTGCAAGTGGCAATATTTGCTGGAAAAGCAGAAAATGTGAATGTGACAGCCAGGAGACAGCACTGGAATTAGTGGCTGAGATGTGCCACTGTGAGAGTGCTCTGCCTGGTGTCTAGATGCTTGCTCATATTTGGGATAATAGATCTGCTTCCTTTAGGAAATAAGTAGAAAATTAGGGTGGGAGCTTTACTGCAGTATTGGGTTCTTTGCTGCATGCAGAGAGTTACGGTGTCTTAAATATGCAGATGTACCTAGAGATTCTTGGCACAGTGACTCTGATGGGAGACTTTCAAGCCTGTGTTTCTCAGGGACCATATTGGGGTGATAAGACAGGCACATCAGGGATAGGAGCAAAGTGTGATGTGTTGTGATGTGATGTGGGTACTCCTGGTAGAGCTCCATGACAGAATCATCTTGGAGGAGGCTCTAAGGCATAGGGAAGCCCTCAGACCATAGCAGAATTTCCTAATGTATCATGATTCCTAGAGGAATTTAAGAGGAAAAGACACAAAACTAATACAGCATCATCCTATTTTTCCTTAGAGCAATGTACTAAAGCTAACTTCAGGATGAATCTTTAAATATGCATCTATTTCCTCCCAGAAATCTAAAAATTTTCTCTCCTCATACTAAACTCCATCATAATGACCTGTGGTGTTGTCCTGGTTCTGGCCAGTTCAGGGTTAATTTTTGTACACACCCTCACCCACTCTCTCTCTCAACTTTTGTTATTAGCATTGTTGCTGTTACTGTTTGGTTTTCCTTATGTCATTGCTGTTTTCAGTAAGCTGTC
>VXBU01011434.1:234794-297914 GCA_013400315.1 Bombycilla garrulus | reverse complement strand
GAGCAAGCAACTGGCAGCAGAGTTTCAGTGGGAGCACTAAACAAGGGAGTTCCAAAACCATGACAGGTGTGCAGGCTTTTAATACATCATTATCATCTTTCCTTGCTCAACAGAGCACAGTTTGGAGTTTGTTGCAATAAGTGCTGTTTCAGATAATAATTTGTCACAGCATTAATGCAAAAATTGCCACTACTCACAGCAGAGATGTTTCTGAATACCTATTCCTACTGTCCAAGGGCCAGGAGTTGTGGTTGTAAGTTGTATTTTCAGTCCTTAGCATATCTTCCTCAACTGTGGAAAAAAAAAAAAACACCAAAAAAACCAACCACACAAAACAGAAAAAAACACCCTACACAATTAGGATTTCAGTGAAGTCCATGGCAAAGTTTCTGCTCTACACAATGGTGTAAGGATATTCCCTTCAGCTCTAGAAATAAAGGATCCTGAGGATGTCAGTGTTTCAAAAGGGTTGCACTACTGGGGGTGATGCTTGCAGTTTAGCTGTGGCACCTTGGACCCGTGCCTCTCATTGGCCTCTCCACGCTGTTGTGGTGACCTGGCAGAGCTGCCAAACTCCCTGGGTTAAAATCTCAATCTTTTTACACTGTCTCTGTAATAACTATGCGCACATGGGAATATAAGTAAATAACATTGCATAGTTAATAAAGTCTTAGTTCCTCAAAAAAGTATTAATGACAATCTGTAAAGAAAATAAGTAGCAATAAGAAAAGAGGCAGACAAGAGACAGGTGAAGAATGATATGAAGCTATTTCCCTCGCTACATGAGTCTCCTGCNGAGCAAGCAACTGGCAGCAGAGTTTCAGTGGGAGCACTAAACAAGGGAGTTCCAAAACCATGACAGGTGTGCAGGCTTTTAATACATCATTATCATCTTTCCTTGCTCAACAGAGCACAGTTTGGAGTTTGTTGCAATAAGTGCTGTTTCAGATAATAATTTGTCACAGCATTAATGCAAAAATTGCCACTACTCACAGCAGAGATGTTTCTGAATACCTATTCCTACTGTCCAAGGGCCAGGAGTTGTGGTTGCAAGTCATATTTTCAGTCCTTAGCATATCTTCCTCAACTGTGGGGAAAAAAAAAAAAAACAACCACACAAAACAGAAAAAAACACCCTACACAATTAGGATTTCAGTGAAGTCCATGGCAAAGTTTCTGCTCTACACAATGGTGTAAGGATATTCCCTTCAGCTCTAGAAATAAAGGATCCTGAGGATGTCAGTGTTTCAAAAGGGTTGCACTACTGGGGGTGATGCTTGCAGTTTAGCTGTGGCACCTTGGACCTGTGCCTCTCATTGGCCTCTCCACGCTGTTGTGGTGACCTGGCAGAGCTGCCAAACTCCCTGGGTTAAAATCTCAATCTTTTTACACTGTCTCTGTAATAACTATGCGCACATGGGAATATAAGTAAATAACATTGCATAGTTAATAAAGTCTTAGTTCCTCAAAAAAGTATTAATGACAATCTGTAAAGAAAATAAGTAGCAATAAGAAAAGAGGCAGACAAGAGACAGGTGAAGAATGATATGAAGCTATTTCCCTCGCTACATGAGTCTCCTGCTTTGTGCTATGGCAGGGCAAGTTGAAAACCTGTAATTGTGCTCACTGACAGGCTGTCTCGAGAAACAAGCATTTGATTGTGATCATCCTTGACAAAGATATAGGGCACAGGCACCCATGGACGCCTAATTTATGGATTTTTATCTTGTTTTATAAACTGTCTGTAGGGTTAAATTGCTGAATAGGGAATGCAAAGTGAGCTGGAGACAAGGTATTTGAAAAGCAGAACTCAGGGAAGACTAATAATAATGACAGACTGAGGAGATCAGAGAGCTAAAAGACTACTTCAGCTAAATAAACAAGGAAGACTCTGACCCCTCTGAAATCTAATAAGCTGGTTATCAGTCTAAGAAATAATCTTGCTTTATCAGCTCATTTTTAAATGGGCCAAAGTATCAAGTACAACGAATTGTTAGATGTATTTATAATAAAGAATCTTTAACTTAATCTGTTATTTTATTGTGCACTGATTGCTGCTGTTTTCCCAAATGTGGTTTCTCTTTTTCCCACAGAAAATTTCCTTACGTTTCTTTGGAAAAAGGCTGAGGGTAAAAAGAGAAAAAAATATTTAGCTCAGCTGATTTCTTTAGCTCTATACTTTTATTTTACTTTCAGTTATTTATTTTATCCTGCACCCCTGGTAGTGTTTGATTACAGGTTCTGTGCTGGAGTGGACATGTTAAACTATGAGTATGTTTAGAAATATTATATTTTTTCACAGCTGACAGGACATTGAGGGGTTCTGGTTTTGGCTGTAGGCTGCTTGGTGACTTACACAAATCATTTTTATCTCACTCTTTCACAACTTTCATGTCTTATATGGAAGACAAAGGCTTTTACTGATGCAGGTATTGCTGTATAAAGGGGATGTGTCTGTATTATGCAATCTCTTTCCAATCACAAAGCAGGAGCAGCTTGATATGACTTTTATGTCTAGCTGAAATTGATGCACAGCAGCTATATTTTGAGGGATTCAAACCAACTGTCCATGAAAGTCTGACCCTATAAAATCAACAGGATACTGCTCCCCCTTGCAGCACCTCTGTGGAGCACAGCAGTGAAATCAGTGAGGTAGTTACGAGCTCATTCCAAGTTTCAGCCCTGGGTGAACTGCTGAGTTATGACCTAAGAGTTATGCACAGAAAACTGTTCTCCAAATTAACTCTGACAAAGACATAAGATCAAGATGTTGGTGACAACTTGCAAACACATGAAAGAATTTTGTATTAATTCATATTTATATATTTTATATTATGACTATAATAAAAAAATTGTTCAGACACCTTTGCTGTCATCAGCCAAGTAACCAACACCGTGCCTAGTTCATGAGTGCTCAAACAAAACTGCAAAACAGGAAAAAAAAAACGAAGCTCAGTAGGGAAAATATGCCTTTTTCAGAGTTGAATTCTTAATAAAGTGAGATTAATTGGGCTGTATTGAGATGCAGGGATGCACAGGGATGGCTTCAGCTACGGGACTGAGGCAGACATGCCCTGATAGCTTTAGCTGCAAAATGGGAAATGTTATGTATGGCTCCTACTCACTCCTTTTGCCAAGGGCTATCATTGCCATGGCAGCTCAACAGACTGGGGCATGTGTCCAGCTGTCCCTTGTCACTGCCAGGCCCGGGGAGGGCGCAGTGTGCCAAGATGCAGCATTCCACCTTGGCAGCCCAGACACAAACACAGATTCTGCTCTAGAGTGGTAATTTCTGTGAGAGGAGTACCAGCTGCAACTTTTATTAGCAACGTCTTAGGTTCCCTTAAATATGTGCTCTAGACTGTGCCAGGGAGCTTGACTGTGGGTCAGATGCTGATTGCATGAACAGTGGGAAGATTTGTATTCATTAGAAACAGGTATTTTAAAACAAATTTGAAGCAAATAATAATGAAAGTAAAAGGCATTTATCTATTTATTTTGTTTTCACTTTTCATAAAACCATTTTCTCTGGTCCTCAAAAAAAATTTAACATGTGTGCAATGTTCCCTCCCTTACTGGGAGTATCTTCACGTGTGGTATTCTCTAGCACCCAGGTGTAAAATGGGATCAGCATCTTGAATATGACAAGAATCTCTTGGTTCTGCTACAAGTAAAAAAAATGGTCATGGTCCTTTTGAAAGTCAATATTAATTAGTAATTAAACTAAACAATATATTAAATTAAAAGCTACCAGTGTGAAAAAGACTTTATGCCAAAGTCAAATCCAAAAGTCACTTTAATTGCTCTGTGACCTTTTGAAGGCTGAAAACATGTTGTAAAATATTAACTGGTCAGAAAAATAGCCTATTTAAGTATTTTAGCTTAATTGTTGTTAAAAAAGCAATCTCTGCCTACCTTATAAAAGATACTTCAAAGCAGGTTCTTCTCCACAGTCTACCAACAACTGTAAATACAAATAATATTTGCAGTTTTTGTAATCTCTGGTCCAAAGGCCCAGTGTGTCATATATTTGTCCCTGAATTACTACCATCCTTGCTGATAACAAGCCTAATAATAGAACGACTTGAATGTCCTTCTCCAACACTACATTTTAGTTGGAGCAGGATTTAAATTCATTGGGGTCTGTTCAGACTTTCATTGGATCTGCAAAGTATCCAAGGTAAAGGAAGCCTTTCAAAATGTGAAATCAATACATGCATTCTGTGCCATCAGATGGTGGGGCCTCCTTTGATGCCGCTCTGCTCTTCTCTCCCAAGTACTTCATGTTCCACACCAAAGGCAACGCTTCACTTTGAACAACTGGAGTTCAAACTGTGCATAGAAAACATATTTAGATACTCTGAGTGCTTTCCCCTTCAGATGTATTAGGCTTTATAAAATTGCTGTTTTCCTTTAGTACTACTGCTGTTGAAATAATTTTAAAGTGTGGCACAGTACATAGTAAAATGGCACAAGTAATAGTGTGGCAGTTTAAAAGAATGAGGTAGATGCTGTGCTATGATCTATGTAATAATGGAATTATATGTTGCAATTATCTAATAGATGGTATATTCTAATCCCTTTTCATGAATTGTCAGCAGTGCCTGTAATTTGATTTAGATAAGCTTATGTCCTTAAAGTATTCTAACTGCTAATATAATTCCCACCAAGTAATACAGTGCTATATTTAAAAGTTAATTTTATATTAATTATTATTTAAGTATTAATATATTTGGATTTAATTTAAAGATTGTAATTGATTCAAGAGTATAATGCATTATTAATGTCTATTATTTAATGTAATTTATAATACCAAAAATCTTGTTGATATTTTTAAATAAGGAAATAGATGGGTAGATCATTATACACTGTGAAATTAGGGAAATGAAAGAGATGCATCTTCTCCCTGTTATCTCTGTTTCTCTTTCTTCCTTTATTGCATTTTGTTTCACAAGATATTGAAGATCTAATGAATATTCAAATATATGCAAGTCCTATTGCAGCACCATACATCATACATACAAAACACATACACCTTACATATAATTCCATCCATATGTCTGTATTTACAGGACCTTAGTGTTTTTATCCATTAAAGATGAGTTTTTGTAGGATTTGCATTTCTAACCTGACCCAAGGAATTATCCAGATACAAAATTAGAGAACATCTAATTAAGTTAGCCATCAAAATGAGATGGAGCAACCTGTAAATTATGTTACCTTTGTCTCCTCACCCATCCTACAGCTGAAAAACAGCCCTCCTTTCTCCTTCCTATCCCCACTTGTAAGGCAGGAGGACATTCAGCTTCTCAGTCAAGCTTTGATGCAACTAATTGCTTGAAATTGTTCATTTTTTATATTTGGCACAATGTTACCTGAAGGAGCCTTCCTGCAATGTGACAATGTAATAAAGAGAACTGCTCTTTTGCTGGAGCCCCTATTTATATGAATTCCCACAGCAACCAAATCCTTTCAGCATAACCCTGGAGATACTTGTTCCTCCTGATAATTTGTCAACTTTGTCTGTTCAGCAAATTTATGGGGTAGAAAGTTTTTTGTCCATTTTATCAATCAAAATTGGTTCTTGTAATACACATAATTCTGTTTGTGGTTTTTTTTACCCCCCCATGGAGATACAAAAAACTTTAACATTAGATTAGTTTCACAACAGGCTGCAAGTACTGAATGAAACAATTCATATATTAAAGCATTTGTAACATAATTGCAGTAAGAAAAGCAGTTTAATTATTCAGGAAACGAAAATAAGATGCTGTAGTCTGCACTTAGAAAAAGGCATTCTTGATATTTTAAAATTAATAAAACATTTTACAACTATCATTTTAAGTCTTCTATCCTATCACTTTGACTTTTTCTAGGTCAATTTTATCACTTCGTGTTAGTACCGGTCACTACCATGCTATATTCTAGACCATAAAAAATTTTAAAAGTATATAAATGGAGAAAAAATACTGTTTTGCTTTGGAATTTTTAGGAAAAAATCCAAAATTACTTTTGTGTTTGAAATTGTATTTTCAGAATCATAGGAAAACACCACTCTAAAATGTTACCCTTTTTGTTGTAGTCTGGGTGACTCAGCCTGTGGTTAGGAGGGATTTCTTCTTCTTTCCATGTTGATTTTCTTCTCTTTAATTTGATATCCCCCTTCCTCAAGAGATCACCTACCTGTTTCAGTACCATGAAAGTCAGTTCCTGGAGTCTTTGCATCAGCCCCCAGCTGCTTTTGGGGTACTGTGGCTGCATGTCAAATGGATGGTGGCACTGTATTTGCATGTGAGTTATGTCTTTCTCAGAGAGGATGAAGCCTCTCTGGAAGTGCCTCTCTCCATCAGCTATAAAGGAAGTAGCAAAGAAACTTTAAATGCCTAATTTTCAGATATCTAAAACTACATTTGGAACCTTTCTTTGAATTACTGATTGGAAAGTGTAGGGAGTAGCCAAACTTAATGGGAAGTCCTGAGTGGTTTTTTCCTTACCCCCATCCCTCTGTGTTTCTACGGGTCCATCTCCCATGGTGTGCTTGTGCTTTGGCTGAGATAAAACTCACTGTGTCCTTTACCCACTTGCCATTTATGCAGTGACATTACACTGCTTCAAGAAGATACCTTTCTTTTCTCTAAAAAACAATATTCCTTTTATTTTTTCACTATTTACATAATGTTCCAATTTTTAATCTTTGCAATATCTCCAGTTTTGCTGTCATAACCTAGTTCAGCTCTGCTGTGATGACCATGAGGATTTGCTTGCCCCAAATGTTAGTTGGTTCTGAATTTTCCCAAATTTTTCACTTTCTCTTCTTCACTCCAGTTCACCTGGGCCGTGAATCATCAGCTGATCATGTCTTAAAGTGCTTGGCTGTATAAGAAAAAACTGATTCAGGAATAAAAATACTTTGCTGATCTCAGGTCTGACAGATGATGGTACTTTTGAGGGCAGCAGCCTTCCTCATTAAAACACATAGTACCTATTTGAAGGAAGGATTTGTCAGTGCTTCAGAAAGTTTGGGATGCAATAATACACTTTCCTGTGAAGAATCATTGTCTTTAATGGTGTTTCATACATATGTATTTATAATCATAGAAAAATTGAAGTCAGAAAGGACCTCTGGAAGTCATTTGGTCCAACAACCAGTCTAAAGAAGTGCCAAATCTGAAATTTGTCTTCTTGGGTCCCTGCTCTACTTGAATTGTGAAAATATCAGTGAATTCTACAGCTTCTCATGGCAGCCTGTCCCGGTGCTTATTCATCACTACTAAAATAATTGATTTTTCCTTCTGTCCAAACAGAATTTCCTTAGTGGTAATTTCCCTCGAGTCTTTTTGGTGTGAGTTTCTGCAAAATTCTGGCTGCACCTTTTTTTATGATTTTGCCCAAGCAAGCAGCAGTTAAATTACCATTTAGACTTCTCTTTCCCCAGGCTGAACAAAGCCATGAGTCTCAACCTCTCCTTGCTTTCATGTTCCAGTCCCTTTAGTGGCCCTTCTCTGGACCATCTTTGGTTTGCTGATGTCTTTATTTTGTTGGAGACACAGAACTGGCCTTAACAAACCTGAAATTGTTACATGAATCAGTCACCAGGTAAAAAGGCAGTAGCTGCAAAGCTCTGCATCTGGCTAAATAAAGGAAAATGCTGGTAAAGTTCTGCAGAGATGAAGAAGAACAAGGCAGGAATGCCCTTCATTCCCAGCGTACAGCAAAGCAGCAGAAGGGCACCAAGGAAATTCAAATTATGAAACCATTCTTGATGAAATATTAATAAAACCATACTATGGTCTTAATTGCTATAATTTAACACCCTGTATGGTATAAATATTTCAGAAACGTGGTAAAATGGAACATTAAGAAGGGGTCAAGGGATAATAATATACATTAATCTTGATGGGTGGAGATGTATACCTCATACTTAATTTATGTTTATACTACAGTTCTGTATTCCTTTTTGAAGAGTAGAGTGTAGAATAAGCTCTATGTATGCATCCTATATTGAGACATGTTATGTACGTGTGTGTAGATTATTTTAGGTATTTATAAAGTACGGGGCTCTGGTATGTAATCTAGATATATAGGTATATAGATATTGATGATATAGATACATAAAGGAATTTTAAAATATCTTCACAACTGCATGCTCTCCTTTAGAAATCAGTCACGGATCCAGCAGTCTACAAAAGCAAGAGGGTCAGGAAGTATGCAAACCACTTTCTCAGAAAATAATTTCTCAAGGAAGTCATTATCTCTACTGCTCTTGCAATAGTTACCTTTATTTTTCAGCAGCAAATATTTATTTTAAAGCTAGTTTCCATATATTTCCAGGAAGGGGAAGCCCTGGAAACAAACCTGTGCTGTGGCCACAGTGCCAGGGAGGTGAAAGCATGGCTTCATTCACATTCTTAGGAGTATTTCACAGCCTGTCTTGGTAGGACAGTGTCTGCCTGACAAACACAGCAGTCAGACAGAAGTCAGAAAATGTTTCACTGAGCTTTTAACTCTCCTATAGATTTTCACTCCATAAGGATGCTATTGTGCTAGTTTTTTTTTCCGAAAATAGAGTGCAGAAATTGCTTGAAATTGCCGGCACTCTAACAGTGACCTGTGCCCATGTATGCATAAGGCAGACAGGCATTTCATTTACATTTCTCGAAAATTGTATGCAGTAATGATTCCTATGTGTTAAATTGCATAATCCATACAAGCCTGACAGTCTTATAAAGGCTGTGGGCCAACGTCTCCTTTTGAATGTACCAGTGCCAATGAAAGAGGTTATCATACCCTTCAGAGAGGTCACTGCTGTCGTGTGTCTGCTGGTGGAACTGCTCCTGTGGTCACTCTCTAAACCATGTCAGTCAAAATTTACCAAGTAGGCTCAACTAGTTTAAATAGCCGATTTTTTGCTAATGATGCAAATTTTGAAAATACAAAGCATAAGGGGCTATTCATGAGAGGGTGTACCTGGCATTTTGATGGACAGTGAACAGTTTTATCAGCAGGGCAGACTCCTGATTCACAGCGTTAGTCCACAGCCTCTTACTGTCAGTCAATTCACCTGTCTTCTTTAGTTTGAATATTTCTGCAGTTGCTTATGGTTTCTTTTTAAAAATGCAGCATGACAAAACACTTTTCTTTTGGGATGTAGGATTCTCACACAAAGCACACAGAGATCTGGGACACAGAAGAGCATTTTGCCCAATGAGAGGTTTATAATCAGATTTATACCCTGCTCGGATGGAACTGGCACCACGGGGAGTGGCACAGCCCAGGCAGCCTTTTCTATACTTTGAAGGGGTGCACTAAAAAATGTTTCCGTAGTGTTCTTAGAGGAGAGATGGTGCCAGCAGAAACTCATTCCAATGAGCACTGAGTTAAACCTACCACAAAGGAGAGACCTCTCCATCACACCATTTACAGAGTGGGAAAGCCTTGCCTTTCCTTTCAGCACTTCTGGGAGAGCTGATCAGAGTGTCCTTTCCTGCCATTTCTCCTTAAGTCTCTTTTGCCCTTAACAGTGAAACGGTGAAAGTGCTGCAGCTTTTGAAGGATTTATAAGGCTTAGCTGAACACATCACTTCCCATGCCAAAAAATAAGAGAAAGAATGTGTGTGGATGGAAGCAGCTTTGGCATTCTGCCGTTCTCTTGCCTAGTATCTATTCCTTGTTCTCTCTACCCCTCTGCCACCAGTTACTGTCTCCCCTCATTTGGTAGATATAAGCTCTTTTGCACCAGCACCACCTTTTAGTAGCATGTTTGCACAGTGCCTTTGGCACAGTGATTCTGGCCATGAAAAGCATTGTAGATGAGGCTGTAATAAACATAATATTTTGAGTACTGCAAAGCAGCCATCCTTCACACACTCAGATCTTTCCTGTCATGTCCTTCTCCTATTTCCCATCAAATGTGCATACCTGGAGACACCGGCACATTCAAATCCTGTAAATGCATTTAGGACACAGTTATCTCTGTAAGCAAGCATTTATCTTCCTTATTTCACACTTCACCCATCCAAGGATAAAAATAATGCGCTTTTATTACATAATTAAAGTTTATGTTCTTCAAAAAATATTTGGCCTATATTTCTGAAATATTGTATTTCTGAAAGTTCTTCCATTCTTGATTTTAAAGGTAGTTAAGTAAGCTCCAAAATTTTCATGAGAGCATAATTATGAAAAAGAGTTCTGAGAAACAATGCACAAGTTAACATCATCCCTATTCACTCTCATCTGAAAGCTTTATTGTGACTCTTGTTACTAGTGGCATCCTTGGTAATAAATATTTTCATTTTATTCTGAGGCACAGCAAATAGATTTTGTTAGTGAATGACCTTGTGCATTAGCTGTGCTATTCATGATTTAGTGAGCCAGTCAGTTGAAATATTGCTAATGTTTTTGTGACTCAGTCTTGTTACATTTGTGCCACGAGGATGACATTAAGTGTAGTGGTAGATGAATAACAAATAACGTGTCTCGAAGTTGTGTTTTGGATCATTAAAGAAATGAACCTACAGGGTGCTGTTTTATTAACTGAGGAAATGACTGGGAACAAAATGACAGTTCTTGAATGTTTATTTATTAAAAATAACGTTTGGCATGCTGAGAATTAGTGGTAGTGTCCGTTAAATTTTTCATAAAGCAGTACAAATACACCACAGTGTCCATCCAAAGATTTTGACAGATTTTGAATAAATGTAAGAATAATTCATACATTTCCTATTGTTTCAGGCTAAGACTCAAAATGGTGCAAGCAGGAGAATGCTAAAAAAGTAGAGGATTAATAATTAGAGGCTAATATGAGTATTTTAAAATATTATGTATTATAATATGAAAGAGGGTCAGTGTACTTTCCAGAGATACCCTATGGAGAAGTGGATTGCTTCTTTAAAAGTGCAACAACTATTCTTGGATTAGTTTTTCTGAGTCCATCTGTTTCTTTTGTATTAAAAGATAATGGAAACTCTAGAAAAAATATATTGTAGACTTCTGGAGAGATGGTTTAGTCCTTTCCTTTGCCCAGTAACACATCATCTATTCTAAATAAACCACAGAAGGTCAGTCAAGTTCCAGATAACAGGGTTTCCTCAATTTCTACAACCATAAATATCAGCCTCTGGATGACTTATGTGGTTCTTTCTGCTGATTAAAAATAACTAATCTCAAAGAGGAGATGCAATGGATATCCTGAGAGATGAAGATGAGTTATATGGAAGGAGACACTATTCAAATAGAAGTAAAAAGCACATACAAAACTAGAACATTAGCTGCTACTGACGAGCTGACTTACTGCTATTATCTGCTTGGTTTTTGTGGATTTGGGGGTTTTTTTTGTAATTTTTTTTTAGTAGTATTTTCATCCCAAGAAAATTAAAGCAATCTGTTGAATTCTTGAGTATTAAAAAAACAAGGCAGAAAACCTGTTCTTTTATACTGTTATTCCAAAAACTTGTCTATTTAAAAGGAAAAAAGCTGTATTTTAAGCCTGTCCTGTGGACTGCTGCTTTTCACAGTGTGGTGAAGGTGAGGAGGCCAAGAGGGCTCTGCATGGGAGGGCTAAGAAAGGTCCAGGTGGTCTCTCTTGCTCACCATACCCTGGGACCACACATCTTGCTTTCTGGTTTTTAAATGTTAAGGTTGGACATATGATGGTGAACTTTGACGTTTGGCCAAGGGAGACTTATAAAAGGGACAATTAGTAGTTTATCTAGACATCAGCAATCACCCAGAAATAACTCTGCAGAGAATCACTGCACTGGTTGTCACAGCACTTTGGTCTACCTGAACCTGCTCTGCCCCAGTTTCAGCTCAACATCCTGCAATTTGTTTCATCTGATTTTTCTGTTCAGAGCTGAAACTTTGTCAAGGAATATTTATGTGAACAAATTTTGATGTGAAAAGTGGAATGACACTTCTTTTTTTTTTCATTTTCTGCTAACACTGGCTGAATTGGTACAACTTTTGCTATAAATAATGGATAAGTGTTTTAAGTATGCAAGCAAGTTGTTACACATGCATGCACTGCACTCTGTCAAGTAATGTGCAGCATTGAATTGTCACTGTTAAAACGGTCAGTAGTGTTGAAAATTGTCACTGTTAAGCATACATTGAAATATGTTTTGTGTTTCTAAAGCATATACAGCATATGACAACATATATATACATATATACATATATATATGCATATATACAACATATAACAAAAGATACATATCCAGAGCATGGTTATTTTTGTTATTCCTCAAAACTCTTCTTTTGATGGACACCAATCTGCATATATTATTTAAGATAATTTTTTTAATAATGGGTTCTTGAAGCTCTGCCAAAAAGAGGTATTTAGGACAGATAAAGGTTTTTCATTCCTGCAGTTCTAATTCATATAAACTGGGTTTGTTCATACCTCAGTAACAGAACCATCCTCACACCACGCCTCGAAAATCCCTCTGTGGAGCCATGGCACTGTCCGTTGAAATGTTTTACTGCTGAAGTATTTCAGAGGTTGTGTACATGTGTTTCTTACAAGGAAACACCTGTGGAAAAAAAATAGGATTGGTTGATGCAGCAGGTCTTTCCAGGCATATATTTATATATGTATATCATAACTAAACTATGCAATCTCAGGACGGGATAAGTAAATCTCTGGTGATATCTATTTACTTCTCATGACAAGGCAGGGAATTTGACTGATTTCTAAGTGAAGACAGCAAAGTTTGTAGAGATGAATCCCATCACGAGGCAAAAAAGCTCCAGAGAAATAAAAAAATGTCATTTCATACATCCCAAACTCCTTAACTACAATTTAAATATCAGATTTTAGAATAACAGTGTGCTCATTTTAAAGGAAAGTGAAAGGAAGACATACAATTGAGCAGTTATTTATTGAAGAAGTGGAAATAAGTCAATACAAGCAGTCATGCAGAAAGAATGTGTTTAAAATATATCCCAAATTTATGCAAAGACAGAGGTACCTGAGATCCTGCAGTATAAAATCATTGCTGCTCTATCCTTGAATATTACCTGGGCATGGGTGTAAGAAGTAGGTGGTTTAGAGTGGGAAAAATGACATTGTTTCATTGAATAAGTCTAAAAAATATACAGCTCTTGACAGCTATTCGAGTATAGCCCAATTTCCCTCTTAGGGAAACGTGCAGTGTTGCTATTTCCCTGAAAAAGGGATTTTGTGTGTTTTTTTTTTGTACAGAATTAAAGGCAAACAGAGATGGAAAATTCCTTGGTTGTGAGCCTGGAGGTTTAGCTGCCTTGTACCAAAATCTGTGAGAACGCAAAGGTGCACAGGGAGTGGTGAGCATGGTCTGAATTTCCATCTGCTGGTTTTATTGGCTAGAGCAGGTTGTAAAGGATGTGTGCTCTCAAAATTGCTGGAGATGCAAACAATATTTTAAATTACTCCAGGCAGCAAGGTACTGCATCTGAACAGATTGAAAGCTGAAATGTTGATATCAGAAATTAAATTAATGCACATGAGATTGAAACAATATCTAATTAAAATCACTTGAAAAATGACTTGAAAATTGAATATGACATAGTATTTAGCAGGCTGTTGCTAGCACAGCGATGCAGCTTTGACTTTTCTACAACCATCTCCATTCCAGGCCTGGTTGCCAAGTAAATGGAAATGACACATGAAGCAGCTAGCTCGTGCCATCACCCTGTAAAGATTGGAGGACAAAATACCTTCTGCCTGCAGCTTGTGTTCTTGTTCCTCACTAGTTGTATTGTAAAATTTAGTACAGGTGCCCTTCTTCTCACTTTATCTGGCCACTTGAGTTGGTCATTCTTGTTCTGAGCTGATGCATTTTGAATATTCCATATTGTGCTTTTGATTTGCTGTGTATATGCAGGGCCCGGTGCGTGGCCCTGCCAAGGACAAAGGCACTCTCTCTGAGCCATGCTATGAAGAAGCTTTCCCAATATTCAAGGCTTCCTTGTAGGGGAGGAGAAAGGGAAGTCCAACTTGAGGTAAATAAGTGCTTGTCTTAGAGATACTTTTTAAAAACCTAAAAACTAATAAGCACCATCTCTCTGGAATTCCCCTCCTCCTTTTCTCTTTCCTTTTCTCAGAGAGGAAAATAAATTAAGTTCTTCTAAATGTGATTATTAAATTCTTCTAAATGTGGTTCTTTGAAAGGAGCTTTGCAGCAAACTGATGGGAAGAAAACAGTGGTTTGTAGAATTCATCTGACAGCCTACAGTAAATCTGAATTAGTTGCCTTCAATTTGTTGTCCAGTCAATACAGAGAGCAAGTCTAGAGCATGAATTGGTTTGTGCTAAAATGGGCAGGTAATAGCAGTCAGGGGAATCACATCCCCATAAGTACTTTTTTCCTACATTCAATTAAATACAACACACACTTACAGTCAGATACACAGCAAAAATCAAGTGATGCCATCTTCCCAGAAACATTTTTCGTATTTAAGGATGGTTTCTTCTTTGGGGCAGGGAAATCCTGCAACAAACCGGGGAGGCTCCGTGCTGAAGCCCTTTCCCTGGTTCCCTTTCCCTCACACGTGCCAGGGTGTGCTCCCATGAGTCAGCTGGAGGGTGCAGCTGTGCTTGGCAGCCTGCTTGACAGAAAACCTTTTTCCAGAAGTGTGGTAATGAGACTGGAGCTCTGCTTAGAGCCCTCCGTAACTTGCTCTTTCTAATAACTGATGGACTCCGAGGTTAAAGCTGCCAAACCTACACTCTCCAATTCTGACTGTGCCACTGACAGATAACTTTGCTAAAGGAAATAAACGTTTGCCCTCAGAAAACACATCAGACCTCCCTCAGGTTAGTGAAGACTGAGCAGTGACAATCCCTACCCTTAAACACTCAGTAACACCCTCATCATGCTCTCTAATAGAGCAAAGCCATTAAGTTGTCCCCATTGTAATTTAGATCACAGAAGAGACTTCCACAGATTCTTTCAGGTTAAAATAACTGGTATACAGAGAGTAGGCAAAATTATTCCACTGTAGCTACGTGCTTAATTATATGGAATACTGCATAAATTGTCAAGTGCAAAGAATTATTCTGATAAATTAAAATACTAATTAAATAGGCTATTGCAGAATTTTGAGAACATTATAGGGCTCCGCTTCTTCAGGTAATTTGCATATCCTTCATCTAGTGAATTTAATTTAAAGGCCTCCCTTTTTGTGTGTTTGGAAGCCGTTTTTGTTTCAATGGAAGATTAAAAAATGGATTTATATGTTGCTAACTGGTTTGAGGGGGATTTTGTTGGGGTATTTTTTCTTTTTCCTTTTTTTTATTAATTTTATTTTGAATAGCTGTTCTTATTATGCTTCTTTACTGATGAGTTTGTCATTTCTCCATTAATATTATAGGACTTGAAACTGTGACCATAAAAATATAACTTTGATGAAATGCACAATATATTGTGTTGCCCAGAATTGTAATTTCTAATTTTGTAAAATTTGCAACTTAAACATCAACTGCTGTATATTAGTATTTGAATAAAAGCTAGCAGGTAATACGCTAAAATATTTTCAAAAATTTGGCCAATTTTCATAGAGTTAGTAGCTTGTTCTTAATATCTGAATACATTTTCCCACCACTTCTTCCATCTATCTATATTGACTGTGTCTTGTTTTAAATTCTCCATTATAGTTCTGCATAGAAGAGGTTAAGTGGTTGTATTCACTATTCCACAGCTTGAAGCAGCTGCTTGATATGTAATTGCTGCTTCAGCTCCAGCACCATTTTTGACAGAATTTCTTGACCTTCCTGGGCAGCTTGTGGAGTTCAAGGTTAGCTAAAATTCTCTCCTGTACATGCCTGGAGAGAGCACACCGGAGACTGTCGGCTGTGTCTCTCCACAGTCTGACAGAGCCTGGGCTTGACCATTTTCCGGTTATGATTTAATCAATAACACCTCGTGCCTTCATGCCTCCTAATTTTGGCAGGGTTTGTGTCAGCATGGCTGTCAGACCTGTCCTTTGTGTTTCAGCCAATATCAAGGGGGAAAGCAGGGGTATTAAGTAAACCTTTTTTGTTGTTGTTTTTTTAATATCAAAGCTTCAATAATTAATGTCTGCAGGAAACCTATGAAAAGGAGGTCAAATCTGTAATAGTAATTATAAAATTCAGCGATTCAGCAGACCCAATATTTTCTATTAACTGTTCATGTGGTAAGAAATTACACAGTGGGATTTAAGCTTTGTTGTTTACTTATAGCCATTTATTTTGCAGCCACTCTGCTGTGCAGTTTTCTTTATCCTCAGCTGCCAAAGAATCCTTTGTTGGACCATTCAGTTTCTTTGAGTGAGACTGTGGAACTTTCTCACTTTATAAATCTCCTATTTTTGCACTTGGTAGAAATCTGCCTTTAATGTGTTTTCTTGGTGTGAGCTGGTCAGTGCGGTAGCATGGTGTATCTTCGCAAAGATTTACTTATGTTTTGGAAATTCATACTGCAGAAGATATACAACACTGCAAAATGTGGCCTCAAATTTAATGGTTCAGTCAATTTGCCTTCACATGGTCCCTTTGGCTCTGGGTGGAATAAATACAGTTGTGAATGTATAAAGCATGGCACAGGTGTTAAGTATGTGAGTATTGCATGCAGATTTTAGGTTGTCATTGAGCAAAACATGCATTTAAACTTTCTTAGCTTGGGATTCCATGTTCCTCTCTGCTTAATCAGCATATGAAAAAGATGCAGAAATAAAAGTGCCTGGGTCTGAAAGGTGTACAGAACTTTCTTCTTTCTTTAAATTGAGGGCAACATTCACCCCTTGTGGAAGGCGGTCATAAAAGTTTTTCTATGTTAGAATTGCTAAAAGTGTAACTTCTTGAGTCTTTGCATGTAAAAACTCTTACCAAAATCTTTCCTTAAGTGATGAGATGGAGCCTAGTGATCTGACTTACCTCTGGAATAAATGTGAGTCATTTGTGTTGCACTTTGGACAAACTCAATAAAGTATCAGTTCACAATAATCTTCAAGAACTGTCTGCTGCTACCTGAGCTATTTTGACTGTTTCAAATGCAGCAATTAAAGAGAATTTAAGTAATTCCCTGTAAATTTACAGTGTGCAGTATGTCCTAGCACTTCTTGCCCTTTCTGATTGGAGGGTTTGCTTTAGGCAACCAAAACTGAGATGCTGCATCTATCAAATTTTGTTCATAATCAAAGAAAAGAGGTGGGTGCCTGCAGATATGTGTAAGATGTGTGGGATGACTCACCACATTAAATGTGCATCCCTTTCCAAAGACAGCAGAGAAAACCCAGATGACTCACTTGGATTACAGGCAGCTGAAGGAAGGAGAGGTTAACAAGGCTGCAAGGCTTCATTGCTCCTCATAAATAAATCAAGCCAGGTGCTTGGGTTTTGGCCACGAGTCCAACTGACAAAGTTTGCATCTAGAAGGTTAAAATCTTCCCATCCAGAATGGGATGGCATTACCCATACACATACATATTCCCAGCTAGGAATAATCTCATCCTTGTGCTGCTCCCAGAACTGTGCCTGAGCACTGTTTTTTGAGGCTGGTAACAGTCACAGGCCAAAATAATTTCAGACAACAGGTTTAAAAGAATGGGCAATTGTATGACAGTGCTCAAGCTCATGCCCTGAGCATGTTTGGGTTGCAAGTATAATTGTAGTCTTAGTGATTATTATGTTTATTTAACTGGTTTGTGCTGGTTGTTTTATTTTTAGTTTTTAATGCTTTTAGTGATATAGATGATGATAAAGAGAAAAAACTAAATTCAATAAAAATGGTGCATTATGTCCTGTTTGTGTGAAAGAAACTCTTTATTTTACCTGTGAGATAAGAGTTGTGAAAAGTTGTGAAAGATCTGTTGTGACAAGTCCTCCAAAGTGATGGTGCTGTTCTCATGGTAAACTACTGCTCTGCTCTTCGATGCAAGGAAGTGGGAAGTATCCTCAGAAAGGAACTTTCCAAACAAATTGTGTATATGAGTTAGATGTGTGTAATATTGTGTAAAATAGAATTAGCTTGGCTTTCTTTTTCACATAATAATGAGCAATTAGTAGCATAAATATGCATTCAAAAAACTGACTAGCAGAGTTGCTCTCTGGGAAGGATATTCCATAGATGGAATAGGTAGGAAATGTCATGAATATATTGATGAAAGAAAGAAGGTTGGTGGCAAATGCTGCAAAATCATACATATTCCAGCTTTCCTTTGACTCTCTCAATCTTAATTTTTCCTTACAGCCATAAACAAAGAGAAGCTTGAAAAAGCAACTGGACTGAAAATTCTGCAGACTGGTGTGGGGGAGGTAAGTGGCTTTCAGGCATTTTACATTCTCAAAAATATTTTAGTTATTGGGATTTTTTTTAAGAAATTCTGGAGCTCGTGAACGTTTGTGAGCTACCAGTCTCAGAGTGCTAAGGGCCTTTTTATGATACAGTTGCATCTGTCAAAATACAATCTGCTGCACAAATAGCACTGTATCCCACAGAGAAAAAAAAATATACCATCCTTTTGAGAAAAGTGCAGCCAGCTTTAAGAAATGCAGTTTTTGCTTTGTTGTATCACAGGAAAAAAATCCCCAAAGATGAGCACAGCGACTGAAGTCGTCATATTATTCCCCTTGGTTTTGATGGAGTGCTATCTCATCTAGATCAGTGGAAGTTTAAATTTGGGGTAAAGAATCTTTAGATTTTAGAGAGAATATGACATCTGAATGTCTCGCTTATTTTGGATGTAACTTGAAACATAAATAAAACATGTGTCTGTTATTATAGTGATATCACTAAGCAAAAACTCCACTAAGCAGTTCATCATTTATTAATAAACATGATGCTATCTGCTAAGAACCTTGTATGAACTACAGTTGATTGCTAATTCTTGTGCTAATTTTGTGTACACAGCTATCTCTTTTTTTCCTTTTCATTTAAGTAATTTTGCTAGTGGTAAATGCTCACGGGGCTAGGAAAATGCCTTTTTCTCATGATTGCATTATTCTCAGTATTAAAAATAATGAATTACTAACTTCTAATATACTGAAGGAATAGGGTTTTTTCTTTCTTTACTGATTTTTTGGGTTTATATTTTGATTTTTATCAGTTTGTGTCTAAGAACTTAACTTGACAAGATTTGTGAGGTTCACTGTGCAACTTCATTCACATTATTGAAAGACTTGGTCCTGAAGAGGTAATAACACTGAGACCTGCTGTGATGCTGAGGGCCAAAGCTGAAAGAATTAGAACTTGGAAACAAAGATAGATGAAATTATCAGATCATCTCTCCCTAAC
The DNA here is from genome assembly GCA_013400315.1 of Bombycilla garrulus. Lineage (NCBI taxonomy): Eukaryota > Metazoa > Chordata > Aves > Passeriformes > Bombycillidae > Bombycilla > Bombycilla garrulus. The sequence continues at coordinate 278,661 of VXBU01011434.1, read as the reverse complement.
TGATTTATCTAGAAATGTTTCTTATGGGTGCATAACCTTAGAGACTGGGAAGTACATCCTGGGGTATGGCTATGCCCCTCGGGCTGACTCAGGCCAGGCTGAAGTTTGTGGTTGTGCTGGCTGCAGCCCCTGGTTTCTGTAAAAGAACAGGAGAACCAGGATTGGGGTACAGGCTGTGGAAGCCAGACTCAGTGTAATTTACCCAATGGGACTCATCCATGCTAATGAAATACTTCCATGTATTTTGTCCAATTCCAGTCACGGAGTGGATTCCAGTCTGCTGTGAAATCAGCTGGAGAATGAAAGCCCACTTCAGATGCTTACCGTTAATCATTTTTTGCATTATATGTGGTCAATGGAGAAAGAATTCCCTTTTGCGTAGTTGGAATGCAGGAAGTTTTCACCTGCTAAATATATCATTAATCTGCATTGTAGCAGTAGGGTTGCTGCTGTAACCATGGTAGTTCTAAGGATGTGCTGGAGCTATAACTTTAAGGACTTCCTAGATTCTAAGAGCAGCTAATAGAGCAGGAAAAGCTGAAGAGTTCTTAGGCCGGAGATCTCACCAGCCTGATTCTTGTGCTTGGTTTAGAAAAAGTCACTGTAGAACTCATCTTCCATATATTTAGGCTATCATAACTCTTTATAAAAAAACACTGATAACAACTTGGATTAATGAAGAATTTGACAGAATTTTGTGCTCTACATCCTAACAAATATGTATATTATTAGAAAGCAAAAAGTGAAAACTGATTAACCCAAATGAAGCAGACATTTTAGCCTAAATATATTCCAGGTTATATTCAAAAGAGGGTGATCAGCAGAGAAAGAACCAAGTGGTTTGAACTGAGTAAGATGATGGAAGAACATTTATTCAGCTGCTTATGTATTTTGTTGGATGTGAATTCTCCCAGCTGTGTACATTCCCCTTTCTAAGTCCTATCAGATATGACTGTGTACATAATGAATACATTGCTGTGGTCTCACATAACCAAAAAATAGAGAAGTGCTGTTACCAAGCTGTTTCTCTCTTGATACAGTATCAGATTCAGGCTATTTCAAGTTAAGTTTAACTGTGGTAATCCAGTTTTTCAGTTTGTGTTTAATTCATGCTGGTGAATAATTATTGTTAAAATAATAGAAAGTATGTATTTAAAGATAATGAGGGTGCTTCTTGTTGAATAAGGATTCCTTTACTTCACACTGGAATTAGGAATGGAATGATATATAATGGTGACAGTAAATCAAAGATGCTCTAATCAAAAGTACTTAGGAAAACTTTAGTAGAGAATGAGAAATGGCCTTTTTGTTTGGACAGCAGGTGAGATGCATGACAAAGTTAATGAATATATAATCTTCATATGCAGGCCTGTAAAATAAAAAGGATTTGTTTTGCAAGGCAATTTTCATATCTGAAATACCTCAGGAGAAATATAGCCCAGATGTTAGTGGCAAATGGGGCTCATGTCCAAACAAATGCAGGAACTCTCCTAAGCTCAGCAGTAATTCATGTGTGGTTCTGGACAGTGGAATCTGTTTTAGGTGTCGATCTGTGATAACAGGATTTGTGTCTCAGTGCGGAATTTGTGGACGCCAGTGACTTCCCAGGCCTTGGCTGTGCTAGAAGGAAGCTGTCTCTTCCTCTGGGGAAAGGAGAAATGCTTCTCAGAGCTCCTCAATCCCTCACTTTCTTTCCCCTATCTCAAGAAAAACATTTCAAAAGCAACAACAGATTATAAAATTTACACCAAGCTTACTGAGCCATTCAGTCAAGTCCAGGGAGGGCTGATGAATTGCTTTTATGTCATTGCATAAACGTGTGCTAGATAGTCATTAACAACATGGGTCTGGAGTCTACCACAGCTGCAATGCAGCTCATCATCTTTATGTCATGTGAAAAATTTCCACAGCTTGTGATTCTTCAGTTAGGCCTGAGTTAGCTGCATTGTGTCAGCATAGCATAGGCTCTGCTTCAGCAGGATTAAAAATGAGTTCCTAAGCTGCAACTTCAGAAGCTGCTCATGTTTCAGGACGTTGGTTTAAATGTTTTGTGCATTTCATGGGAAGGTGTGGATGAAAAAATGAAAAGCCTTGTCTGGACTGTGGGCAAGAAGAGCTTCTTTCAGGCCATTATAGAGCAGACTTTACTGGTATTGCCACAGTACATCCACCTCAAAACGGAACATTTGCAACAGAATATTCAGGAGTACAGGGTTCCAGAGAGTTAGATTAGAGTTTGATATGATGTAGATCACTCTTAAAATGAGAATTATTTTGACAAGGGTTGCACTTGCAGGAAGGCTATTATACCAAAAAACTAGAATAACTCTGCTGTAGAGAAAACCAGTGATGAGGTTGTAATCCTGGGGATCTGTGCATTGCTGTAGTACTGATTATCTCTGGAATTATATTTGCCAGGATGTTTCTTTTTTATTTACAGTTTTCCAGCACTTATAACAGGAACTGGAAAAAAACTAAAACTAAAAATCCTGCATAACTCTACAGTATCCATATGAGATTTGTTGGTCTCATTGTCATGCATGTTTGTGCCACAGAAATCCATCATGAGCATTTCACACCTTCTTGTTTATTCAGATACAATGAAACTTTGAGGTATTTTCTTTTGATCTCCTGCACATGAAATAAATCTCTGAAGTTCTGAGGTCATCTTCAGATGTTCAGCTGAGTGTCTATGAGGGTATGAATGCATGTGTTGTGCTATTTAGAAGTCATTTTGCATAATACGCTGAAAGACACAATACTGGTAAAAAACTAAAGAGCTAAATAGCATTTAAGCAGGACCCATAACTCTGTTCTTCTCTGCCCCAGCTTGATGTGAACCATTACTTGAGCTGAACTTGTTGCTCTGCATGGCTGAGCTCTCCTGCAGCATCTTGGGGACAGCATTTTATCTCACATGAAGGGAAAGTTGACAGCTGCAGAGCTCCTGAGTTCAGGAATCAGCAGCAGCAGAATCCCCAATCCCACACCAACATCATTCCAACTGGACTTGTACCCAGGAGTTTCTCTCTGGCCCAGGGGAGCTCAGCAGACATCACGAGCCACAGCCCTGCACAGGGATCACTGTGTCAGGTGTCTCTTCGGCATCCTTTAGGAATTTTACTACTTCTATCTCTTCACATAAGCACTGTTGAATTATTATAGGACCACAGTATTTTTAAGTTAAATTCCATGCTTAGGTTGGCTGTGACCAGAATTACTGTGACATGGATAAATGTTTATTCAGCTTTTAGCTGAAATGTGTTTTCAACCACGGTTTCATAATAACAAGTCAGGCTCTCCAGTGGCTCAAGAAAGTTTAATCAGGTTTTGGGGTATGAGTCTGTGATTTGAATAATCAATGATTGAGACGTGAAACAAACCAAGGGATTGTCACCAGTCCTGTGTTGAACTGACAAAACAGCACCCACTTCAGAAAAGCTGTATTAAATTACCTCTTTCAATTTCCCAGTAAGAATGCACAGAAGAGACTAATCATTGGAATCATAACTTCATTTGTAGGATTTGAATCATGGCTCTCATATGGCAGACATAAAAATTAGAATAGTTTTCTAAAGCAAATGGAAATAACCCAAAATATATGCAAAATGAATGCTTCACCATACATCTAGATGTTCTGAAATAGAGCAGTGATATTTTGACATGTTTCAGTATATTCTCATTTATAGATATTTTGATAGGTGTAGAATTATGTTGGTGTTGCATAAAGTGATGTTACTACAATAAAGAAATCTGCGTTTAAAAATTCTAGTGAAGCTAGAGGACGTGATAAGACAGACGTTCCAGTGATGTGCACGCTTCGGAGGCAGGAGTCAGGTTTCTAGCTTCTTACCTTCTTTAATGTTGCCAGATTTTGTCACTTATGTCTATATATCCAGATTTTATCTAGAATGATTGGATTGGAAATCCATAAAAAAATTGGAGTGCAAAACTTGACAAATTGTTTTCAATTGTTGAAGAATAAGGTGCAAACCTTTTACTGGTCTTTGACTACTAGACAAAATGGTAAGTGCTGGCTTTTGGCTCATAAAGACCAAATTAGCCTTGGAGCTACCCCAGCTGTCTGTGCTACAGTGACATCAGAGAGCCAAATGCTTCTGACCTGGAGCAGGTACTGCCCAGAGGTACCCGGGATTAGAGGGGATGCTGTAGCCAAGGTCATTGAGATGAGGCAGGTCTGAGACTGACCGAGGTGCGGGAACATGTTCAGATACTCAGGTTTTAGCCCCAAAACAAAACACAGCTAAGTTTTTCCACTTCCACTGAAACCCATCCTTCTTTCACCAGAACTAATTAGGCTGAAGCCAGGCACAGGCACATGTGGGGCTACACACCTCTGCACTACAGGGTAGGAATTCTTAGACCAGGGGACACCAGGGAGGGCTTTTTCCCTGCCTGCCTTCAGCATTTTTTCTCACAAACCCCATGGCTTAGAGATCAACAACAAGTTTATTTTTCCCTGTTATGTGAGATTGGTGTTCCCACAGACAGCTCTTGCTGTTGGCTTTTGCTGATCGCTGTGGCTGAGTTGCTGAGCAGCCAAACAGATTTCCAGGAGGGGCAGAGTTTGGAGCCACATTCATTGTTGTGGGCAAGGCATGGCTCAGGTCACAGGGGGGGGTCTTTGCTTTAAAGCGTGCAACTTTAGGTCTATATATAGTAATAAGAGCAATAACATTAAATAAAAAAAAACTTCTAGGTGTACAATCCTTGAAATGTTCTTGGTGAAGGCATAATGAAAAGACTTACCTTATCCCACACACACAATTTACAGATTCTAAAGCTGTGTAACTTTTAAAAATTAGTAGATTATATTTTGCATAGAAACCTAGTAGTTATATACTACCTATGTGAAATTTTACTAACAGGGAATTATCTCACTATTGCAGTTTGTAAGTACACATGAATAGTAACGTTGTGCTGATCAGAGCCTGGTCACAAAGTAGCATTTAGAAATAACACTTTAAGAAATCTGGGGAATAAAGCTAAACAGAACATTAAATTCCTCCAAAGAGATTGATGAAGATCTATGGCTCATTTATTTAAGACCTTGTGTGCTTTTTAAAAATGCATTCTAGCTAATATTTAGAGATAATGTTAATGCTATTTATTAACTATTCATTACAGTACATAGCCCACTAGAGGGCTGCTTTTCAAATAAATTGCATCCAGAGAGTTAATAAAAGTGTTAAATGTTTAAAAACAAAAAATATACAGCAGAAATATGTGTATCATTTTACCACATTATTTCGTCAACTATCTTCTGCAACTATACATGTTGTATACAGAGCATACTAAGACACTGTAAGTCATGGCCCCAAATCTACAAACATTCAGAATATGCTTCGCTTTAAGTATATAGTTAGACATTCCTTTTAAGCTGCTGCTAAGTTTAGAGTTAAAGAGATGCCTGGATGCTCCTGAGACTGTCTTCTGTCACATATCACACCGTCTCTGGTTATGGAAGGGCAAAGTTCCAATGTTTATCCCCTGTATTTGATTTGAATATTGCATAGCAGAGGTATTTTGACATCTGAATGACAGGTCACAGCTTCAGTTTGGAAATCATGTGTCAGTAGTAATTTCTTTTCTTGTGCTGTGATTGTGACAACGCCCTCCATCTTCTTTACAAATTTTTAAAGAACACGACAAGGAAATGAGGAGATTATAATGTAAAGAAAAATATAGCAAATCTGATTTTCAGAGACAACTATCAGTCTATATTGATTTATGTTTTCCTCCTGAAACAGTATATAAAGCACAAGTATTCAAGTGTCACATTGGTTCGTGAGTTCCTTTACAGTAGCACTGTGTGATTTAAAGGAGCAGAAGTGCCAAGTGATGTGGCAGTTGCCATGGCAACTACAGCAATTCAATTTTTATTCAGTATCATGTAAAATGAAACAAGATACAGTTTGCCTTGTGGCTTCAGGAACTTATTCATCCTACCAATGTTGTTCTTTTTGTCTTTTTTAATGTTCTGCTGGTTAAAAAGTAGCATGTGTTTGTTTTAAGGATTTATCTTGGGTTTAGGCTGTGTCATGCCATTGTTTTTAAAGCAGAGTTTCCCTTAAAAACCATTATAAATCTGCAGAGAAAAGAGATTTAGATACTAGCACTGCCTACATAGAGCAAACTGCAGGGTAATTCTATTTAAGAATCAATTCTATTACTCACCTCAACTGTGATTTGGCAACCTGCACTCAAGATATTAGTAAAGAATGTTTAAATGGGAGAACATGATTGTTAGTACTAGATATCTTACTGATTCACGAAATTCAGCAACCTCTTCTACGAGCAGCCAGGTTATTATGACTCAAAGGAAAACAAAATCTTGGGTGGTTTAATGGGTCAGCTGGGGAAGCTGCAGATTAAATTCTCCTAAACTGTCTGAAGTTTGAGGGATAGAGATGGTCAGAAATTGTAAAGAAGGGAGATTCTTCTGTCTCCACAAGTAGGAGCTTGATCCTGGCAGGAACATGTGGATTTCTAGCAATCTCAAACACATATTTAACTATTTAAGGAGAGGAAGAAGTGGCAGATGCCAGTCTCTCAGCCCTCTCTCTAGCAGACCTTGGTCAGGAAATGTTCCCATATAGGTCAACATGGAAAGACTCCTGTCAGGACCTCTGCTCTGGGTCTGCAAGCATAGGAGAATAAGGGTCTGGGCTCTAAGATTCAAACTTGGAGATATCCAACCTTCCTATAGGAATCCTTGACATCAGGGGCCCTGTAGGTGCCTCAGAGCTGGTAACATGATCAGGAACAGGACCCAGAGCCTGTCGTGGTCCCACGTTTGTCTGTACTGTCAAGTTGTTGTCAGTCCCTCACATTGTGTCCTGTGCCAACCAGGGCTCTACCGGCTGTTTGCTTCTCCAGCTATGCAAAGTCCTGGCCCGTGACTGTTCTCAGCAGGCAGTTTCAGTGTGGTCACCTTTGAAGCACAGCTGTAAAGGCATGTTAAAATTAAAGAATAATAGAATGAAAACTTCAGCTGTGGGTTAAAAGAATTATGTCATTTATTATAGGATTTTTGGCACTAAGCTTTAAGTACTTCAGTAAAACTTAAGATCTTTGCTTTCATGGAAGGCCTGATACCACATTCTTATTAATCCATCTCAGAACTGTTTTGCACTTGTACATCACTAAGGTTCCACCCTCAAAGGCAACATGGCTGTAGTGTCCATCATTTCAAACTCCTTCAGAATTTAAGGTTTTATCTGTTATACATATTAAAGCAAATTTTTGGCAGAAAACTTTTAACAAGTTTCTAAATTTAAACGTGATGATTCCTATTAAATTAGTTTGTTGGAGCTCTGTTTTGTTTCTTTTTTGCATTAATCAGCAGATTAATCCCAATGAGATAGGCTTAAGGTCTGTTTAAGAAAAATGTTGGAGTTGCTTTGACTAAACATAGTTTCAGTTCTGTCTGCGCTTCGACTGGTATCAAAGGGAAGTGTTGAGGTTTTTTTTTTGTAATAAGAATGCAAACATAGTTCATGGAATTACTAACTCAAAGTTTCTGCAGAAACAACAAGGAAATGACTCCTGAGCTGCAGAATGTCCCCAGTAGGTCTCTGTGTTCACTGTGGAACTTGTAGATATCTCTGATTGGCATTGCTGGGCATTAGACACAGGCATGGAGGAGATGACTGATGGATAAGGAGAGAGCTGGCAGATACAGTGCAGCTCCAGCACAACACCCATTTCAGTGAAGAATTTTATGTGTCTGTGTGCTGCACACCCAGAGCTGGGGAGGGAGGGCGTGAGCACAGCACGTGTCTGGAAACAGCTCCGGGGTCAGTGTGACTGCTTTTAGTGCTGTGGAGAGATCCGCTGGGGGGGGATTTTCATTGTGATCTGGACATCTCGAGAGTGTGAACATCAGCACCTGTGGGAAGGCAAAGGGACGTGGTTCTGTGCCACAGAAATGTGACCCGGTCCATTAATGCCCAGGGACCTGCGGCTGACAACAGCTCGCTGTGCACTCTGCTCTCACAGAGGGATGTCATTTTGCAAACTATTTGTCTGTCTGGTTCTTTACCTTTAGCAGGTAGAGTAATGACTTCATTTTACAAATGTCAATGCTGGTTTTGTGATATGGATTTCACTTGATTGTTAAACTGCTAATTTACAGATCTTTACTAAGTGAATGCAAACAAATTCTGGTCCTCAAAGCTCTGCTAATGCACAATGTTTGAATTTTAATTTCCAGTCCATCTTAGATTACGGTGATGAAAAACAATATTTAATCCCTCGTTAACACATGAATAAGCGGAAACTGTCATTTCCCACCAAACAATAATGGGATTATCTCAAGAACTGTCAGTTTATGTGAAAACATTATGTTGCCCAAATTTTCATAAAAATTAGCAGTGGGTAATATTCAAGATCAGAGCAATGGAAAGAGTGAAATCTGCATTCATGGTAATAAATATTCATATTTGTCTGCTCAGGAGATGAAAATCTAATCAAGGGGCTATTGATGCGCTGGCTCTTTTTTTTTCCCTCCTTGGTTTATTTTTTTTTTTTTTTTTTAAACCAAGATGTTTCATCTAAATTGGGTTTGATATGGAAATTAGTCTTACTCCAAGTCCTCCAGGCCATGAGCATGCTGGGATAACACTGGAGGTGTCCGGTACATCAGATGTTGCTGCTGGCATCTGCTTCTACAGACAACAAACACAATAAAATAAAATAAAAAATTGACAGCATCTCAAGGGTCAAGCTCCCAGTGGCTTAGGGTGTTGTGGAGGGTTTTTCCTCCCCTAAACATTTTAATTTTATCCCAGTTAAATCCTCAGTACTGCAGGGTTAAAATTGTCGGCATTTTTTGCTTTTGTTGACAATTACCATAAATCAGAAGACACTCTGCATGAAGCTTAATGAAATATGTATGATATAAAAATGGGGAGAAGATAAGTGCAGTTTGGTGCTTTAGAATTTTGTGTGTGTATCTCTGTGCGTGCACATGCACAGCCTGAAGAGCTAACTTGTATTTTGTGTGCTGTGCACTGAACAGAAGTCAGGCAATTACTGACTGGACAACATATTAAAAAAAAAAGTGAAAAAATGTTTGATTATAATTTATCCAAAAGTGAGACTAATATGTTTTCTATATTAGTTAATTTGCTCAGCTAATATACTTGCAGGTTAAAATACTAAGCTTAAAATATTTCTTCATACTTTTTTTGTCATTACTAGTACAAAAATCTGGTTTGTCCTAAAAGACGTATTTGCCTTGAAATACTTTACTNTTGGTAGAATGATGCAGTTAAGGCTTGAATGTGACATATATGTGTGTGTGTGTGTGTATAAAGAGGAACATCCTTTTGTGGAAGAGTGTTGTGTTTTCTGACACTTACCTGACCAACCTGTGGGTGCTACTGGACACGGGGCAGTTCCATTCAGCTCTGATTGTTGTGCATACACCAGCAGTGTGTGACTCAAGTCTTCTTAAAACTCAAACTGCCTTCACTGAGTTTCTTGGTTCCTGGAGAAATTGCCATACAAAAAGCATGTATTTTTTAGACTTGGAACTGGGCAAAAAATATATCAGCAACATTCAGTTATATTGCCTGTAGAAGGAGAAAGCAGAAAGATAGGAAGAGCCTGCTCTGAAAGAAAGGATACTGATCAAAAGAGAATAGTTGGAACACAAACATTGCTTGTTCCAGAGATTGCACCCTTTCTTTATGAAATCTATACTAAATAGAAATATGGAGATATGGCTCGTTTCAGAATTCCAGTAATTTGTGCAATAAATTGTTGTGAGGCAAGTACAAGCAGCCTGCAGAGTGTGGTGTGCATGTATTGGCAGACCTGATATCTTTAACTGTACAATCTGTGCTGGCTTCTTTGTCCAAAATGTTTTTCAGAGATTTTATCTTCCTAATCAACTTCTTTGCCAAGCTTAAAAAAAAGAGAAAGGAAATGCATGTAGCGTATACAGCAGATGGGTGTTCAGCTGTACAGGTGTCTGGTGTGCAGGTGCCAGATAATGTAAGGTAGTTAGATATTTCCTGGGAAAATCCATTACTTGTTCCTAAAGGAAAGTCATCCCTTTTTCTAGTGCTACCTTGTTCCAGCAAAAAGCACACCTGGGATTATTAATGGCCCCTCCTAACTCTTTCCCATTTGATCAGAGTGGTTCTTAGCTGCCTTGTTTCTCTTTGCAATTTCCTGAGACACTGAAGTTCATCAGTTTCTGCAGCAGAACAGCAGCAGCCTGCATTGAGGTTAGGCAACATCATTTGAACCAGTTTCTTTATTCACTTCACCTTCTTACATGGTTTACTATTAATTTTGCTTCTTCATGGAGAAAATTGTTAATCCTTCATATATAATAAGCAACTTTGGCTAAAATAGATGGATATATGGGAAAAATGACCAAATCAGTTTTAGTAGCTTCTACTGAAATGCTGATTTGAGTTTGTCTTAAGTAAAGAGATGATGATTAGAGAAGCATCAATCATAGAATCACAGAATTACAGAATGGTTTGGGTTGGAAGAAACCTTAAAAATCATCCAGTTCCAGCCATCCTGCCATGGACAGGGACACATTCCACTAGACCAGGTGGCTGAAAGCCCCATCCAGCCTGGTATTAAATATTTAAGCCATGTGTCTATTAAGCCATAGTACAACTCAGAGCAGTATCTGGAAGTAAGCAACATTGTGCTACCTGTAAGCAATATATCCAACATCGTGTGAGTACTCACACCACTAACCTCTGCAGCCAGTTTTAGCTTTTTAAGGTGGCTGTGTATTAAGTAATATCCTCAGGTTCTTTCCACAGGTAAGAGAGGGCCTTCAGGTGCTTCATGGACCTCAGCTGTGGTCTTGGGTGCCATTTCCAGTCCCCTTCATGCAGGGAGCTGCTACTGCACACTACTGAAGTATCACAGGCAGCTTCAGGGTGTGCACTCTGATTTTCCCCACAAAAGTACCATGTGCATGCTTGGCAGTGCTCAGCAGGAGACAGTTCTCTCTGCTGCAGAGCTTGTTGATATTGTGGAGCATTACTTTTTTCCCATTTGGGTGGAATTTTTTCATGACAGAAATACAACAGAGACACGGATTTGAAGGGAGGTGTCAGCCCTCATGCAGAAGGAGGGACACCCTGATTTTCTGCTTGGCTCTTCTCTGTGGGCTGAATCTCATTAGCTACACTGAGCATTTGCCTCCTGGAATTGTTTCTCTTTTTTTTAGCTATTTTAATATTCCAGATATCTTTTAGACCCTGAGACAGGTATTTGTTCAACATAGCTCCTGGTTTATATCAAGATTCTTGTTCTGAGTCAGATGGATGAAGGCTTGGACTTTGGTTTACAAGAGGAGTGCTCTGACACTGAACTATAGATGGTGGTAGAGCTTTCTGTCAACTGAACATTTAAAAAAAAAAAAAAGTCATGCTTTTGACATAAAAAGAAATTCCTTATTCGAAGTTTCCCTAAAACTTATGTGGACTTATTAAAAACTAATTCTTCATCAAATTGATATTTCTTTGCATAAATAATTTAATCGAAAAAAGGCTGAGTAGTTTTGATTAACAGGAGCATTGCAGTAATGCCTTCTAGACAGGATTGGGATCTCACTGGGTACCTGCCCACACATAAAGTGACAGGAAAACTGTGTCTTTGAGTGATGATAATCACTGAAAAAGACAAGATTAGGAAAGAAAGGGAATAAAAAGTATCACCTTTCTCATTTTAAAACTAGGTATACAAGCTATAAAGATATGAAATTACATAGATTTAAAAAAAAGCCCATGAGAAATTTTTAGGAGCCAAAGTCCTATCCAGTGTTGGAACCAGACTCTCACCTTTCCTGCCCATTAGTGTGCAATTCCAGAAGCATCAGGATGGAAGCTTATCTTCAGACTTGACTTAACAAAATGTTTTAATAATCCTAGCTATGAGATGCTAGGAGCTGATCTTGGATTTTACAATAAGAAGCAAAGTGGTTGTGATACTGTATGTTATGTAAATTATATGCAAAGTATATTGGCATGCAAATTTGAATGCTAAAAGGAAAATCATTCTTTTCTAAACCAGAGAAGAGAGTTTTTCACCCAGATAAGCCAGAATCTGCAGATAATTTTTTTAACATACTGATGGGGTTTCATTACATCTTTAAACATATAATAAATATATAAAATAAAAATAACTGTGTCTCCTTTCTAAACAAGTCCAATTTCTCTACTTTGCTGGTACCAAGTAGGCAAAAATGCTAAAAGTATGTCATATAGATAAGATCATATCAGGATGCCATAATATTTAAAAATATGTTTTATTAATGTGTGAAATTTTAAATTACCATTTTAATTTGGTTTTACTATTTTTTACTGTTTGGCTTTACTATTTTGGTTTCAACAGTCAAAGCCTGGAGTAGATCCGGGTGTTGTTTGTGACCCTGTTGGTCAGTAACATCCACAGTGGTAATACCATGTTGTTATTGCTGGTTTTTATCCGTTAGACAATGAAATGTTCCTCTGTCTATTGACATGTTGAACTTTGGAAACACTAATGGGCAGGTACAGAATATTTCAGGAATAGGTAATGCTCACAGGGCATGACAAGACACACCTGGTTCTCCCTCTGGCTCACCAATAACACAACAGTGCTATTAACCATATTTTGTTAGGTGTGACAAGAGAAAACAGAGCAATAGTGGCTGTGTCTGCTGTCTTTTCTCTGTTTTATCTTTTTCATTTTGAGCTTGAGTTTTGTGCCAGACTAATAGCCGGTGGCAATGGGCTGGGGAAATGAAACTTTTGCTAAGATTAGGGAATGTGCAGAAAACAATGTGTGAAATCCTGATTTGACAAGGATGAGCAGACTGGTGAGTGAACTGAGATATTTTGTGAAGTGAAACCATATTTGTACCCCATGTGCTTTGGAAAAAACAATGTGCCTTGTTGGTAACAACAGAGGTGCCAAAAGATCCCACCCAGGGGACAATCGAATGACAATCGAATTATACCAGTCAGGAAACAAAGGAAGTGTGGTGGAGTTTATTCTGCCCTTTCTAATGACCGGTAGCTTGTATTAATTGATGGTAGTGGAGCAATGCGTATGTTGCTGTGCTCTGGGGTGGTTATCCTCGTGAGACTGTAAGTTCAACAGTTGTCATGCAATTTGGAGTTGCAGACTGGCAATTTTCGTAATTGAATCTCAGGAAATAAACAATAAACAATAAACAAATATGGCAACTTGATGCATTTTGATTAATTAAAACTCTGCTGAATTTTCTGCTGCATCCTGGGGACTCCCAGGTTCTCAGCCAACTTCTGTCTCTCATTAAGAGTGCAAACAACCCAAAGAAAGAGAACAAGGAAGCCATCTCTAATATACCTATATGTCACAACAATATAGTTTATTGGTGCTTGCATTTAATTTAAAACATAAATCTAAAAATTGTGCCGTCAGGCCACAAGTCGGAAGAGCAGGATGAAAAATTGTGTCAAATGTGGCTTTTCTGGCTCAGGAAAGCAGGAACCACAGAATTCCTCTGTATCAAAATAGCTTATTTGAGGGTTTGAAATCAGTACTCCTGCCCAGCCCATTCAGGATGTCCAGATTTCAGAACAAGGTCTTTTCCTTGCTTCGTCTCTAATATGCTTATTATTAATTACCATGGTGTAGCAGGTACAGGGAACCACTGGGCTGCATTCCCTGGTGCTAAATACCTGATAGATTCGCAGATGCTCAGGGGTTTGCTGGATCATTTTCTGAGAAGGTGAATGGTACATGCAGGTTATTTCTTGGGTGCTGTCCTGCTTATTTACAGAAACTTTACCCCAACTCTTGTTTTCATGGGACACTGGAGGAGTGGGCAATGGGAGATCCGTGGTTTCCAGGGCTTTTCCCAGGGCTTTGGAAGACTGACTCACAGTTTCCTGCACCCTTACCCTCCAGTGAGATATCAGTCCACTGATTAGAAAAGTGACATTATCCACCCCAAACTTAGTTGTACAGACACTTAACTGAATCATCTGTGATAGGAGTGTAGTCAGCTGAGCCCTATAATCAGCAAAGTCCAGCTATGATTGGAATTGCCTTTTATTTCCCATTGCTGATTAGAGGGAAAGCCAAAAGCTGGGGCTACATAGTTAAATGGAATTCAGTTTAAAAGCTAAGACTGAATAGGTCTCTTGACATCTAAGGGGTCAAGATGATTCTGTCATAATAAATAACTAGGTAAAATAGTATATCACGGTGTTCAGTGTTGGCTGAAGATGCAAAGGGTACAAATAATGTTCACTGGAATCCATGTAAGTCCGATAAACCTGTCCTGGGGATTCCTGATTGATCTTCAACCATTTGTGGCCATCTTTGACAGAGCACTGAGACTGTGCCCCCAGAGTGTGTGAGCTCACTGAGCTTGAGCAGTCAGATCTCAAAGTCCAGCAGGTCTCAAAACCATTGTACGTTTCTAAAAGTCCACATGAGAGCTCTTTAATTCTATCCTACACTTCATGTAGCCCATGCATTGATGGCCCAGTGGCTGATTGACCTTCCAGGGCAACCCTCTGGCAACTGCTGGCCTAGGCAGTGAATGGTCCGTAGTCTGCATTAGTTTCATAGCTGATCAAGAGTCTTTTCTAGTAGCCTGAAACACTTTCTTTACAGGCTAGTCCATAATACTAACTTTTGAACACAAAGAGAATAGAATTCATTCTTTTTTGGCTGATGTTGAGAAGTGGTATGGGGTCGGCCATGCTGACAGGGCATTTTGCAAGGGAAGAGGAAGGCATTTGCAGTATCTAAAGGATATTTCCTTCTTTTCTTTTCTTTTCCTTTTTACTTTGTGTTAAAGATGTATGACTTCCCAGTCAGCACAGCTTGCAGTGCGCCTTTGTTTTCCAAATTAGAAAAACCAAACAAGCTGTTTCCCAATATAGTTGTCGGGCAGTTTGTTGCATCAAGCTGTGAGTAATGTATGCCATGGAAAGAGCCCTGGCTGATGCCAGCACAGGAGATGTGTGATGGGGATACAGAAATAGTGATGCCACTCGAAGTGTATGCAACTGTGGTTCTCTTCTAGTAGTGTAGAAACCCTTGGTGCATCCTCAAATCTCAAAGCTAGCTCAGAGGAAAAAGATAAAAATGTTGTCATCTCTTATTTTGTTCTTTCTTTCCAATGCTTCCTCACCCCTTCCTAGGGGATGGTAGGGAGATCTTAACATGAAGAAAATGTCCATAGGAGTTCATATACATGAGAGCAGCTGACTCTTGTTTGTGCTCACCTCAAACCTGAGGCTTCTTGTGTTTTAGCAGCTGTAGTTCCCTCAGGTTGTCTGGGTCATCCAGAAGAGGGAGACAACTCTCCTAGACTGTAAAATACAGAAGTTTAAAAGGTTGAAATACCTTTGAATTTATCTTTGCTGCTTTTAAATAATTTACTTGATAGTATATGATTTTCCAGGGCAAGGAAAGCATTACAGGTCATTGTTAGAAGTCATCATGTCTTTTTGCTAAAGTAGTTTGCAGTTTATGGATGCTACATTGAATGCTAAGCAGTTAGATAAAAAAATTAAACACATTTCTTTCTGCCAGTAGTTTCCATGTAGTTCTTGATATTGGGGATGTCTTCTCTGTTTTGATTTTAGATTTGTTTTCATTTCTAGACTATTCAGAACAAGTCAGTATAGTATTTCCTCAAAAGCTGTTTATTGAACTGACTTAGCATTCATCTATATTTAATATTAGCTTGGTGAATGAAAATAAAGAAAAAATGCTTAAATGGAATTGAATTTCAGGATTCTATCAAACACATAAATGTGATAGTGTGAAATAGAGAGTAAAAATTGTAGAAGGGAAGCACTGCTCATATATGCCAGTAGGTATCTTTCCTCATTGATTTTCAGAGTCAGCTACCAGTCATCTGACTCTTTATATCTTATGAAATATAATGCAATATACAAAAATAAATCAACTGGATTGCAGCATGCAACATTATGATGTCAAGGGTAAATGAACCCATTGAAAAAGCAACAAATGCACTTCATTGATTGCATTTTTTTTAGATTTTATCAACCAGCGTGCAGATTTTGTCTGTCTAAACACAGTGAAGTCACCATTTATCTCCTATAAAATCAGTCAAAACAGAAACTCTTTTGTAATCAGTTTGACTCAGTGATGGTTTGGGTGGTGGAGGTGCTAGCAGAGGGAATCACTTTTCTCCAGCAATTCTCAGCCAGCCAATGCACACATCTTATCAGGGGTTACCTAGCAACTGTATGCTAGCATTAGTTGAAGAATAGTGATTTGTTAATAGCCCATGACTTCACAGGTTACTTTCTTTACAATTACACAGAAGTATTTAGCATTTGATTTCTTCTGAAAACTCCTTCTCATACAGAAATTAATATCAGGTCAGATTATGACTGGCGCTTATCTTGCCAATATAGAGTTAGCAGTAAGCGCTTCCTTTCCTCCACCTTCCCCATCATATTTTATGTCTTTCAGATGATTGTTACAACTTAAGTACATTACCAAGAAAAAAGTATGAAGTCTCAAAAAGACATCTGTGCAATTTTCTGGGACTTCCTATAATTTAAATTTTACCTGCAAATTGCATGATGAACAGACTGTTTGCATCTTCCATGTCATACTGGGACTGGGCAAGGGAAGTGATCTTTGAAATGCAGCAGCATCATGGGGCACATTCGTGACCCACTGCTTCAGATATTATGACATGGTGAAAGTGGGACTTGACTGCTGCCTCACACTTAGCTCAATCCTTCAGCAGTGCTTGAGTGTTTTGATACAACCCTTCACATGGTATTTTTCCTTGAGGTACTTTTTTACCCTTTTTTTTTAACCTTATATTTTTCTACTAAAAACATGCCGTTTTATCTTTTTATCTTTTTTTTTTTTTTTACAGTAAGGTTTTTCTTTCTTTTTTTATTTTTTTTTTTGCAAAGATCAGTTCGCTAAGATCATGTTTTTCATTGAGTACCTAAAAATGCTCTAAATCCTCCCTGTTTTCTGTATGATACATTTATGAAATTTGGGACAGTGCATTCTCCAGATTAGCAGGAAAAGCACATGTTTGTACAGCCCAGGGGACCAGCCATCCTCCAGGCATGCAGCAGTTGGTTCTGTAGGAAGTCCATAGCTCCAAAGAGGGATAGAGGTGAACTGTCAGCTGCTCCTTATTCTTCCTGTGGCCCAAATCACCATGACTGTCATGCCCATCCATGATGACTGCAAGGCTATTTCTGGTTTTATGTTCAAGTTTCCACATATTGCTGTCATATTTCAAAGCCTGTTTGCTTCTACAAACATCTGGAGAAGCAAAAACAAGGTCTTGAAAACATTGTCTGAAGGGACCCGGGATCCGTCTTGTCTTGCCTTCTGCTCAAAACAGGGTGGTTGCCAACACTGTATCAGATTTCCTTTCTGTGTGGGCACTTTGAGCACCATCATTAGAAAATGAAGACAAATTTTTGAAGGCAGAAGGAAAAGGCGGGAATTACCACCTTAGCTGTAAGGAAATATCATCCTTTGGGTGCTGCTAACTTGTTTGTGCAATCTGGTCTCATGCCTTTTCCAAGGATTTGTTCTCTATTATCTCAGTCTTTTGCTGACTGATGGTGATATTGGTGTGTCCCTAGGAGAACCATCCTGATTCTGGCATTCCTGCCATCTGGCACATAATAAATAATGATGAGTTCTCTTTGTCTTCCTTCACCTGCTCAAAGCCGTGCATCAAACGCACTGCGTGGAATAAAGGTATTTGCCACGGATGTGTTTGGGGTGGCAATCACCCATAATCACACTGAGCCTTCTTTCCCTGTCCTGCCAGGCCTGTGCAGGGTGAGGAATGCCATCATTTTCATGGCTTTCTCTGTACCTTGTGGACTGGCTGGCTGAACTAGCTTGACAATCAAGCTTAAAGTTCCTTGCAGCTATTTTCCTTCTGTATATCACTAGGGGCTTTGCATGAGTGTGCAGCCTTGTTTGGTCCTAGGGAAACTTTTAGAATTGACTAGAAATGTTCTGGACACAGTGACAATGCTTATTCTCCTGTTCCTGCTTCCAGTTCTGAAGGAGCTCAGGACCACGTGCCTACAACAGTTGTGACTGAAAATGCCGAGGAAAAAATGGAGGAAATGCTTTGATAAGGTCTCAGACAGATACATTAGAATCATTAGGATCGAAACTAAAGCACCGATAGTAGAAAGTCTACTACACCCATCTGTTCCTGCATACAAGGAAAAGACAAAGAAAATTAAGGAGCTTCCCTATGGTCCTTGGGTTCACTTCCTTGGTCTAATTCCATGTCATAAACACCACTTTGGGCAGCTGTCTCAAAAGGAAGAGCACATCCTTGCTTGCCACTGCCCACTAAGAAGAGATGTCCTCTTTGAAAGCAGTGGTGTGGCTGCCCACGGCATTGCCATGGTCTCTCCAGGGATCCCCCTGGGATTTTTTTCATGTGGACTCCTTAAGTACAACCTTAGTCTGAGTTTCAAACACCCACCACATAGCCTTTCCTAGTCTTGGAAGCACAGACCAGGTTTCATATAACTTGCTTCATGTTCAGGGCCTTCTTAAAGCTTCAACAAATTGCAGTTGGTATCTCACAGACCTGTGCAAGTTATTCTTACAAGCACAGCGAAGAGCAGGCAGAGCTTTGTTCTGTTTGTCTCTTTTAATGGGACTTAAATCTGCTACTAATGGTAATAAGGCCTATGAGAATTCACAAAGAGATAAATGTACAAAATAAATTTATTTCTACTGTGAACTGAAGACAAGAATATATTACAAGTTTATTATAAATTTTACGCTCCTGTTGTAAATCCTATTCCATGGACTACATATATCTGCATCACATAAGCCCAATTCCTATTGACATGTTAGTGTAAGATAAAACCCAGTTCTTTTACAGCTTAATAAAATTTGAAATATTTAATGGGTGCAAGGGTTGAATTTTATTAATTGTAACAGAACAATAATTTCCATCATCTAGTATCTAGTAATTTTAAGCTTTGATCTCATTAATAGGGTGAGATTTTGTTACTTTTGGGAAGGATCCTTTTAAAGAGAGCTGCTGCAGTTTCTGAATAAAGATCATAGAGGTTGGGTTAGAATATCATAATGATTTATGTGACTTTGGAGATATTTTATCATACAGTACTAAATATAAACTGCAGGTACAACAGATGGCTTTTGCCATACAATCCATTTATGCTTCATTCTCTAATGTGTGGTTATCACTGCATGTATACAGGGTGTTTTGTCTTGCAGAAGTTTTCCAAAAGGATTGCAGCAGGATTTGTGCTGTCATTTATTAAGCAGCAGCTCCAGACCACAAAGTGGTGCTATGCCATGGCAGCTGCCATTCTCCACAAAAATAGCATTTTTCATGTGCCTGGTTCTTTCTCTCCACAGCAACTTTACATCATTCATCTGTTTCTTTGTGTTTTGAGGGGCAAATATAGCTGGGTATTGACTGAAGGACCATTTCAGAGTGTTTGGGTCTCTTAAAGAAGCACCATGTTCATTTGTAAAGTGGTTGATCAGTCTAGTGAAAGGATATGTTGCTACATCCCTGCCTCATTAGCTTTTAAACTGACTGTGTTGGATGTGAGCCCTGCTTGAAAGTACAGGGAGGTGTTTTGCTTCTGGTTTCATCAAAAGCAGCTTTCAAGCAGCAGCACAAAGATATGGAACATTATTTGTTAAATTAAGCTAATAAGACCAAAACTTCTGTCTTTCATTCCCATGTTCAGATATCCTTGGTTATTCTTTTCAAATAAGGGGTGCTCAAATCCTAGCAGGCAGATTTGGAGTTACTAATGACATTTTGAACGGAGCCTCCCTGTCACCCTCAGGAGAGTGCACACAGCCCTGGGCCGTGTGCTGGAGGAGCACTCTCTTGTTAGTTAAGTGACAACGTCACGTGCACGGCTCTTCTGGCACTGGTCACATTGTTTTTCAATTTGATGTGAGCATATTATTTAACACTGACTGCACTAAGGGTTTTCTAGCTCCCAGAAGAGTATTTTACTGCATGTTTGATCCTCTTTTATTGCCACATTTCACACTCAACAAAAGCTTTGAACTGAGAGCCTCTGCATCCATTGGCATTGGGTAACAGCAGGTTTCTTTCCCTTCTTTTTTATGCACCTGTTTTACAGCACCTAAGTGAATAATTTTAAGAATAGATCCTATATATCCAAATCCCTCCAAAACCTGAACCATTCTAGATACAAATGTCATCTAAATAGCAAGTGGTTTATCTGAAGTCTGTGTTGTGTGCTCTGACACAAATGCTTGTCTGGCAGGTGTGAGCAGCACCTGCCCCTGACACCTATGCTTCACATGCAATCATGAACTCTTTGTGGTCTCCTTTTGAAAACTGTATTCCCTGTGAAAGGACTTGTCACAAGTTAAATTATCTGTGAGATCACTAACTCTGCCTCCATCCTAGTGTTAAATTCATAACAATTTCTGTCAACCCTCAGTATCAACAAGGACGTTTAATGAAATTCTTAAGCAGTAAAACTACATAATCTTGGCACAGGTGATGAGTCAGAAGACAGCCCTGGACCTTACCATTAACTTATCAACTAGAGAATTCCTACTGAGCCCATCCCTGCCTGTAGAGCTTTTACTTTTTTTTCTTCTAATTTTTAATCTAAAAGAGTAAACTTTGGTCTGAACTGGTATTTCTGTTGACATAAAAGATGACTGAGGTTGCGTCCAGGTCTGGAGTTTATTTCTTACAGAGTCCTTGTAGATCTTACAGTAAGGCATTTTAAATTACACTTATCTAAATGAATAATCTTGTTTTTCAGGTCACAGTGTAAAGGTTTTTTCCTCCTGTCGCATTTATTTTCCCTGATATTTTTATTCTGTTGTTATTTAACTAAATCCATCATTTAAATATGCCCAATGTGAAAGAGGTCTAGATACAAATACTACTAGTATTTTAACAAAGGTTTTGTTTGACTAGGGGAAAGATGAATGAATATCCAAGGGTTCAAAGTATATAAGGGGTAATGAGAAAAATTCTATAAGTGGCCACAAATTTCCCTTCATTATTTATGAAGATGTGACAGTGGATTCTATATACCACCATTTAGGCATCTGCTTTCAGCCCTTACTCTGCAGTATATATTTAAATGCTGCATCTTCACCATCAAAGTGCAAAAAAAGCACTGCAAAATTGGCAATAGTGCAGCAGGAGACACTGTGTCCCTATCTTCAGCTCCTTGAATGTATGAGAGTGGAAGCTACTGGCTCTCGGTGTAGGATGTACGATGTTACTCTGCAGAAACTAAGGGTGAATTCCGCTCTGAAGAGCAGGCAGGAGACAAACTTCTCTGCTTCTGCCTGGAAGGGATGCTGAGCATCTGTAAACTGTGCGCAAGAGCTTTATGGTGCAGGACTATGAGCTAAGGAAAAAAAAAAAAACAAACAAACAATAAAATATAAACTTTAAATGGCCATTGCAAAACAGAGCTAAACATACTGCCTGCAGTCCCATCAGTGACCCGTGCTGAACTCCTAATGCTGGGGCACTCGGCGTGCACTGACTCCAGCTCAGCCACTGTTTTCACCCAACCTGCTAATGGAAAGAGCATGTTTGATTGCTGATTATCAGGGAGATACCTGCCCTCCTTCCTGCAGTTTGGTAGTTAATGTTTAAAAACATGCTATTTTAATAATGAAATCTAAAAAAATAGTATCCACAGGGAATAAACATTGTCCCTTAATTTCTAAAAATAATTATAATATGCGTGTTAAAATTCAGAAGAGTGTGTCTCATGAATAGGAATCTAATTTCATGATTTAAATGCTGATGGTCCAGCTAGAAAGCAACTCAAGTACATAATACACTAACCTAAGATTCTCATATTTTTCTGTAATATCAATTCAGCATTAGCAACGCTAAGCCACCTGCTCTTTCCTTAATAGTGCATGAGTTATTAAGACCAATGTTTTAAATTATGTTTATGCTCTAATAGAAAGGATCTGGTTTCTTAATTTAGGAGGTGATTTAGTTTACCTGCTTTACTTGGCATATTAATTACTAAGTCACTGTCTGAGTGTCATGTAAGATTAAATAATGCTGAATTGCTTTGTACAAAAAACAATCAGGAAAGATGGGTTTAAGGAACAGCTTGAGTGAAAGAAATTAGCATAAACTAAAGCAGATCATTACTTGGGGGTAAGAGTCTCGTGGACATGATTGAATATTTCTAGTTAGAAGACTCAGAAATTCTTCTGCACTGTGCTGAAAACTTTATTTCACTTCTTGTCAAGGCTCTTACTAGAGAGTAAGAGTACTTTCAAAAATACTTTTAATTTTGAATTATTTAGATTCAGGGCTCAGTGTTTAGCATGTGTCACTGTCATTTGATTTTCAAAGCTAGTGAGTACTCAAAGCTACAGTTTGAATCAGATGAGATCCAAAATGCAAGGCAATTTTGAAAATGAGGCTTTATTTTTGGAACTTTACAGCATAAATTTTTTATACAGTAAACTGTGGGCTTAGGGTAGAAATTCCAGTAATCTATTTTTGTAACTCATGCATTACCTAGTCTCAAAACATGTATTTTCATGTGTAACTTTTAAGAATGAGTTCACTTAAATTGA
This sequence comes from Bombycilla garrulus, assembly GCA_013400315.1. Taxonomy (NCBI): domain Eukaryota; kingdom Metazoa; phylum Chordata; class Aves; order Passeriformes; family Bombycillidae; genus Bombycilla; species Bombycilla garrulus. The sequence goes on along the minus strand of VXBU01011434.1, from coordinate 256,026 downwards.
TCTTAATTCTTTCAAGTTGCATGAGGATGAAGTGCTAACATTTCTGATTATAAAATATACAGTTAGAAATTTTGAGGCTTTAATAACTTTTATGAAAAGGAAAATTAATCAACCTGACTATTTCTGATTGTTGTCAGTGGCTTTGATGCCTAGAAAAGGCTTATACTGAGAAATATTCTTTTAGTGCTGTAAGTAGAATTTTCCTGATGTTGGATATTTGTCAAGGGAAATTCATCAATATGAGGGAGTTAATTTTTGTTGGCTTTATGGATTGTCAGAAAAAAGCAGAACCCTGTCAAATTTCTTGAATACCTTTGTGTCATATTTCACGTAAGGATAAGGAGACACACTGCAGAACGCAGGAGCCATTGATTTGTTGGTTCAGCCTTTCCTTGCCCTGCTTTCTCATCTCATGGAAATGCACAATTATGCTTGGGGGTTAAATACTCAATTTTTCCATCAGGAAAATATTCAGATCCTACTGGACATTTTATTAGGAAAGATAAAGGCAACTGCATTAAAACTTGCATTAAATCTCTTAACATCTTAAACTTGGAAAGAATTGGGATGGTTCTGACTAGTCAAGAGATTCCAAAACTTTAGTACATGAGGACAGTGTGAGATTCAGGAATACCCTTCCTCTCCTCTTTGCTTAGAGGCAGGAATAGAGGCTCTCACATAAGAGATGTCAGACCATGTTTCAGATCAGGTGGTATTCACACAAGAGCTCAAGGTCCTGAAGTCTCCAAATTAAATCCCACCATGTTACAAGGTGGAGACTGGGAGAGAATCATCACATGGCCAGTGTTGAGTGCAATGCTCTAATAGTGCTTCTCCACCTGTTCTTACTCTTTTCCAAGCACCCATCTGTAGCTGCTGCCACAAGAACGTTCAATATGTACATTTTTGGTCTAACTTGGTTAGATCGCTCCCATGTTTTTAAAGACTCAGAAATCCACATCTCAGATGTTCTTTGACTATCAAGAAAATAATAGTTTCTCGTGTTGATCAGATCCTATTATTGGAGATGGGTGTTTATATTGGTGTAAAAATAGAAAAGACAAAGCTTATCTTGCAGAATGCAAAAGAGAAAACTGATGATGATATATATGATTTAGACTACGTCTTTTTTTTTCTCCAAATATCTCATCTGTCTTTGTCCAGCAGAAAGAGCAACAATAAATCTTATTTACACAACACAGGCTGTGATTTCAAAGGACAGCAGAAGTCCAGCTCTATGCAAAATCAGACAAAGGCATATGTTTGCCCTCAGTAGTGAGGTTTAATGAAGTCGTCACTCTGCCAAACCAAAATGTGATCCTGTCCAGCCCTCCCAGCAGCCTTGTGCCACTAACTTCACTGGGATGACAGGACAGTCAGTGTCTCATACAGGGGATCACAGAGCTTCAGCAACAGCAAAATAAAAAATTAGTGATCCAAAAATACCAAAACTACTGTAACACTCTCCAGCTTGCACCAAAAACAGTCCCAAACTCACTGAAGGAAGAAAATGGACTGAAAACAAAATCGCACTTCTTTTGAAAAAAATTTGGATCCTCTCTGGGGCAGCTGACTGCCCTGGGCCCTCGACACCTAGAAGTGATGATCCTGTTCCCTCTGATGCCTTCCTGCAGAGACGTGAGAATGAGGCTGCATCAAGCAAGCAGCCAGATCAGTCAGGATTTAGGAACTTCAGGGATTATTAGATATAAGTGACTGTTCAATAGGAAGTGGCTATTGTTGCACAGCTGCACCTCAGTCCTTCAACATACAGACACCGAGTGTGCAAAGTTTTCACCTGTGAAAAGCCCCATCCCTGCCACTGACTGCTCCAGCCATAAAGGAGGGGTGATGGAACCCCTCTGAGGAGCAGCCAGGTATCATAACCACTGCTACAGCTGGGAGCTGGAACACAGAAAGGAACTGGGTGTCCATAGCCCATATGGAAAGGCAGCAACAGACTTGAGAATTGGCTTGATATCTTCTTCTCATTTCTGTGTCTTCTTTGCTTTGCTCTGTCTTGTTCTTTTCCCTTCCTTTGCTCTTTTCCCCAGTGGAGAGCATTATCTGGAGGTGAAGAGAGGAGTTGTGCTGAAACCTGAACTCCCCATGAGCAGCTCAATTCCTGGAGCATTGCAGACATTGTGGGAACCCAGCCTCTGCCAAACTTCTCATAGAAAGGGCTTACATTTCTAACAGAGGGGCATTTTACAAGGATTCACCCATTTTTTAGTTTAAAAATCTCTACCTTATCAGTCATACAATTTTTTAAGCTGCTACCTGTACTCACCTTTCTGCTCTTATTATAGTATCCGTCTACCTCGCAGCCTCGAGGGCATTTACTTTTATAAAAGTTCAGGAAGGTAGAGAAGCAATATGTATCCTTCAGTGACAAATGGGGAGTCAAGTCACGGACTGTTGGTCCTGGTCCCACAGATGGGCTGTTGGTCCTGGGGATGCATTTGGTATCCCAGATCTCCTCAGTCCTAAGCCACCATCCTCTTCTCTGGGCCATCTTCTCAGCCCTTCCTTGAAGGTTTTTACATTCTGGGACTCTGCTGTCTTAAAAAAAGGAATCCTTTCATCCATCCCTCCATCCGTCATGCATTGCTATCACGTCTAGCAGCAGATGCACACGTTTGAACCACATGACAGGAGGAAAGAAAGGAACAAAGACCAATGTTTGCGTACCATGGTTTGAAATCTTTGTAGTTGGCAACTAAATCAAAGGAATGCTTATGTTTTGAAGTACAGCAGTCTTAAATCATTTGTAATTTTCTATCACCTCATTTTATCAACAAATTAACATCTTGATATATAAGATCATCAGTAAATTAGCAATCAGCACCAGAACACAAATTTATTTTTAATGTGTGTACAAAACAAAGGACAATTGATAATATGTGGTGTAGCACTTTACATTTTCAAGAGAAAATTAAAATATTTATGTATGTCAAGATATTTTTTAATTTATTCTGGCACCTGCAATTGGTGAATTTCTCTAGGCTTTGTGTCATTTTCATGTATGTGCTGCCCAAACTCTTCTCCTTGCCAAGAGTCCTCAATTTTCATGAACAAGAGGGGAGGATGGGGAGCTTTATCACGGAAAAAGGAGCACATCTGCATCTTTCTCAAGGAAAATGTTTCCAATGTAATATTGAAAAAATACTAATTTCAGAGATAAATTCTTTATGTGTATGGTGAGGGCATTTCCTGTAAACAAAGTAAAGTGATAGTTTAAGCATGGATTTAAATCTAACATCTAAAGTTGCAGATCAAATCCTCCTCCCCCCAACAATCATTAATTCATTAATCCTTGAAACCATCACTGCATTGTTTTCTGGTAATTATACACACCTCATATGCCGGCTTTTTAAGACATTAATTGCATGATTAGTTTTATGATTTCTTCTGATTACCAATTAAGTTACCTTTTTCTCTCTTTTTTGTATTTCATACATATCATTAGACTTTATAGTGCTTCTTTTTTAATTTCTCACCTAGCAGGGGTTCTCACACATTCGAAGACAGCATTATCCACTCAATAAACAGAGAGAGAGTTTAATTTTCTGTGTAAAGTATTGCTATGGACTTGGAAGGGTGATGTTTCAGATATTATGCTATCAAGAGTGACATTTAATTTTACAGGGAAAAAAATCTTGTTTTTCCCTGTCATAACAATGTTCACAGAGCATGATTTTAAAGATGTGCAGAGACCAAATCAAGTGATTCTGTCTGTTGGTTTAGCTGAAGTTGTCACATCTTCCTTTTTTGCCCAACATGTATTGCCAGCTGGTCTTCAATTATATTAGCCTAATTTCTTGTATAGAGTTCTCTGGGTCTTTGTAGCCTCCCATACATCATAAATCAGATACACAGGCACAGGGCTCTCTAACACTCAGGAAAAAAAAATTGATCAGTGGGAGTACAAGTTTGAATAGAGCTGAATTTCCAAATCCCAGTTTAACTGCATTCCAATTATCTTGTAGCCTGCATCCTTCAGATGCTGAGAATTCTCAACTTTTTGACTCAATACACATTTGACTTTCAGCAAGCGGGACTCCTGGCAGCTGCAGTCGCAATATGGTAATGCCTATACACATTAGGTGAAGATCCTGGAGGTGCTCTGGGCGATTTATAGATGAGAATATTGCACAAACCACAGAAATACAAAACCAGGTCCTAAAAATGGGTTTTACTTTCCATATTGCACATACATGGACAAATGTTCATCTTGGTATGTGTTTCTTTCTGTGTATGTACTTGTGTGCTTTATTTGTGTGGGATTCATATACATATTCTTCATCCTCTTTGTAGTGTAAAAGCAATTTCATTTAATAATCAGCACTGGACAAGATGCCTGAATGGAATTCAATTGAGAAAGGCCCTTATGTAAAGGAAAGTGGGAACTGACTCATAGACCTTCTTGAAGAGAATAATACAGTCTAGAGCATATTGTGTGAGTGGTTTTAAGGCAATCTGGTAGAGATTTAAATGAGTGTGCTTTTCCAAATTCCTGACAGCTATGGCAGGTGAGAGAATAAAAAGATGTTGGGAGTTGCAGGGTAACTCTAATTGGACCAACACAGAAAATAAACTCCCAACTCTTCTGTTGATCCTCAAGATGCTTGCTTGCTAAAGCTGTACTGTGGTTCTCTAGTAGGGGGGAGAACTGTCCAGAGTGCACCATATGCTGTTCTACAAGCACCCTGTGGACAGCAGGTCAGCACTGAGAAATGTGCAAAATTGAAGGTGTTCCTGTAAAAACAAGTAAGGGCAATTTTTAAATGAATTATAGGAAAAAAAAATCACATTTTCTGATTAACCTTTATTTTCTGTCATGGTTTTCATTTTTTAAGAGATCTTTTGAATTTGTTTGATTTGGTCCCACTTTGTCTTGTATAATTGAGAAGGCAGCAGCCAACTCTGCCAGGCCAGAAAACAGAGGACTCCAGGGCACTGATTGTTGCCTGACAAGGTCAGAAATGGAGTTGAAATGTCCTGAGGTTGCAGTCACCTTAGTTACAACTGATAATACCTCCAATACTTCTAACCAGGTGCAGTTAGCTTTGATGTCATTATAAGTGTTTTTAGGCATAAATCTGTCTATTACAGTCATGTTTTCTATTTAATAACTAATATAAATTGTTTTAAATATTTTCCACTACCCAAAAAGATGAATGTGTATTTATGCCACATGTCTGCTTTCCAGGCTGTGTCAAACTCAATAATGAAAGCATAAATATTTCCTTCTAATTGCTGGTTTGTTTTTTTTAAATTGCACACTTCTGCTTTCAGCTATTCATAAAAAAGTGATACACACAGGAGGCAGTGAGATAGGACTAAATGTTGCACATAACTTAAAAAACAAGAATAAGCAGCATAGAGATTTTTGCTTCTTTCTCTTTAATAAAAGTTACTTGGCTGCTGTTTTTGAAGCAAGAAAAATTTTGAGAGATTTGGAGTAAAAGCAGAGGGGGAAAAAGCCATAATTCAGGCTTGTTCTTGTATAAAGTTTTACTGGTGATAAGGCAAAAATGGTTCTCCTGAAAACACACTCAACATTTTTCCCAAAAGACGTTTAGAAATTCTTTTTTTTTATATTATTTTTATTCTGTTTCTTCTTTGCACAAGTGTCCAAATTGTCATTTGTCTTTCTGAAGGCTGAGCCCCTGACATATACACGCTTTCTCTGTAGAAAGACAGTGCCTACAGGCTAGCCTTCCTTCTCTTCTGGCACTCTGAGAAGAGCTCTTGCTTCCATTCCTAGATTAAGGAGTTGAGAAGTCAATAGATCTACTTTATTTATAGCATGTCAAGGTTCGAAGGAAGTGTGATAGGATCAAATGATGATCCCTCTTAAAAATTTACAGCACTGCGCTGGGTATCATGGACTATCTCCAAAATAAAAATTGTAAAAATACCAAAGCCCAATAAACCAACAAATCCTATACTATTTATGATTTTATATATAGTTTTATTGTTATGTATATTTGCAGGTACAACTACTTGTGAGGGGAGGAGAAGGGGCAGGCACTGATCTCTGTGGTGCCCAGTGACAAGACCAGGGGAAATGGCCTGAAGTTGTGTCAGGGGAGGTTTAGGCTGGATATTAGGAAAAGATTCTTCCCCCAGAGGGTGACTGGGAGCTGAACAGGCTGCCCAGGGCAGTGGTCACAGCACCAAACCTGACAGAGCTCAAGGAGTTCATGGTTCATTTGGACAACGCTGTCAGGCACATGGTGTGACTCGGGTTGTCCTGTGCAGGGCCAGGAGTTGGATTCAATGATCCTTGTGGATCCCTTCCAACTCAGAATATTCTATGATCCTGCTATAATACTGCTGTGCTGAAAGTGTTTAGTGCTGAGAAAATGGCTTATTGCCCTCAAAGAATGCTCTGAGTTTCAGAAGTTTTGTTGAGGTATCTGAGAAGATGCTTTCAGAGCAATATAGCACATCCTTGAAATTAGAAAGTACAGCCAAGCAGCATGAAAATACTTTCAACACACTTTCTGATAACCTCCAGCCTTCACATTTTAATAGAAGCATGAATAAATGAACTAGTAACAATTCCAGTTTTGTCAGGTTGGTGTAACCCAAAACTTTAACAAAACTTTAACAAAGTAGTCATTTGAACTGTGTGTTTTCATCCTCTTGCACTTCCTTCATCTGTGGGTTTAGTTTTCACCGAATTCACAAAGTGCTGAAAGTGTCATGAGAGACTTTTCTCTTCCTGAGGTCATTTGCAGTTGTGCGTTGTGTAAAGCCAGGAAGTTCTGATAAACAAATATTGTCAGTCCTTTTCAAACTGAACTGCAGCTCCAGAATTTCAGTTTGCCCATCACTAATGTTCATTGAAATCCATGTTTAAATTGGGAACAAAACTATCTCCAGTTTACAGAAATGTAACCATCCATAGCAGCCCAAATGGATTAGGATTGCTGCATCAGAGAAGTCCATTAGTGTAGTGTAAAATACAGATACAGTATAAGCCATTTCAAAAAGTACAGCTGCCTCTGATCAACCTAAAAAAATCCTCTTATTTCTGAAAACACAACATAAAAATGCACAGCAGGCTACAGGCCAGATATGTCAAGTATGTATTTTTTAGAAGTTGAGTTTAACCCCTATGAGTCATCATTCATTTACTCTTAAATTTCAATTATTCTGTTTTTCTTGCTCTCATCCCAATTTAAATGGATGCTGAAGGCCACGATGGATGTCTCATCCATTTCTCTTCCTTGAAGCATCCAAGGAACTTGATGTACTTTTGCTGGCTGGCCCTGTACATCACATACTGACCTCCTGCCCATTAATTGCATCCAAGCATGGCATGCAGGAGGCCAAGTCCAGGCAATAGAAACAGGAGAGACAGAGCAGGCAATCCTGGAGTATATCCTACAATTGCTATAAAGGGGATGTCAGAACTAGAATGCCAATTTGACATTTCTCATCTCTTCAATCATGAGAAGGGGTATAATAGGCACCTTCTTTGCCCTTGCAACATTCTCCCTTCTCTCTTTGCTGCCATGTTCATTTGTTGCTAGGAGTGGACCACTGAGGAGGTCATCCCAGCCCAGGCTGAGTGGATTTGCTGAAAAGGGCTGGTTTTCTAATTGGCTAATTTTTTCACACTCATCGGAGGATGAAATCCTAACCAGTGCTGAGGAGCAGGGGGATGGATGAGCAGGGCCTAAAAGCAGATAAATGTACAGCAACACCTGATTTGTTTGTGTATTAACATCCAAACATCCTGATTGTTCAAGTGTCAGTAAAGAGAGTTTATTGATGGTATCACTCAGAGTGGAAGGACATCATTGCATGGCATAAAGCACTGTATTCTACATCTTCTGTGGAAGCTGTGAGGAGGAGAAGTACAGTTCTCATCAGGGACTCTGGAGAGGAAAGTAGAGAGATTGAGATTTGGAAAACACAGGGACAGCTTTCAAAGGGGCAGGACTGAAATGCCACACTAAGCTGCTCAAGCTGGACATCTCATTTGAGATCCTTTGTCCCCTACCTCATTTCCCAGTAAAATAATCCTGAAAACTTGTTTCAGGATATCTATTTATAGGGAACATTGTTGCTTTTTTCCATTTTGCAGGAGCAATCTTTGATATCAAAATTTGTTTGATATGGAAATACTGTATACTTGCTATTTTTTTAGCCCACCTACATGCACACCAAGTTTCTGAATTACCAGTAAAAATATTTGTTTGAGCTTTTGTGCACAAACAAGCTCAGCTTTTTAGTATGCACCTCCTTAAGCAATTTCTTTGAAACCAGCATACTTGGGTTTCGGTTTTTTGCCTATAAATAGCCTTGCTTTGTAGAATGTAGTTTATTGCAGGCTCTTTTAAATATATTTCTAGGGAGAAAAATGTGGGGAAATTTTAATAAGTTGTCCTTATTAAAAATGAATTATATACATCAAAATTATAGTTGTTTGCTATAACACAATATTCTTCTGTATCTTGTGCTATCAGCACAATCAGTGGAAAACATAAAAGGAGATATCCCATACGCATTTGAAATTACAATTACAATATCAGGGGAGGGGCTCTTTTAAGACAGAACTTTTTTCCTGAGAACAAGGCAAATCTTCTTAAGGACTTGCATTTCCTACAGACTCCTGGCTCCAGCACATAACTGAACCAGCTTTGGAGCAGAAGGCTGCAGGAGGAGGAAGTCCTGCCTCACACACTGGGAGATACCAAATGCTCAAATTAAAAGATACAGTAGAAATCAAAAACAAAACAGGACAAGCCTGTTAAATAATAATTATATAGTCATCTTTGCATCACTTTTGAGACACAAAATACATTTTCCTACTGTCATTAGCTTTTCCAGTTTTCTTTTAAAGTGCTATGCAGATAAAACTGACTCCTGGGACTACTAAATTAACTCTTTGTGAGGATAGTTCATGTTTTGCTGCAGTCAATCAGGAATACATGTTCCAGGACACTTCAGTAGATCTATTCAACTTGTCTGACTTTCTCACAAAAATAATTTAAAGTTATAGACTGTTGCTTGGATAAAATCTGAAAATGTAAGTGATGTGGCAGTTGGGTTGTACCATCATAATTGACTAATTCTGTAGTGATCTGGTAATATTGTAGCAAAGATTGAATTTTTCAACTATTAGTCATTCAATTCACATTTTTTTTCATTATACCAATGATAGTCAATAACTGACAGACTCTGTAGCAACACTAAAGTTTAACTTTAATCTCTGTCTTTGCATGTTTGAGTTGTGCATGGACATCTCAGAAGTAGGCTTTAATGTAATGTTGCCTTCTTGCAGCCTTAATATTTTTTTCTTTAATGTTTTTCTCATTTCTAGATTGTCATTAAAATATTTCAGCTTCCCAGCAGTACTGGCTGAGTAAGCCTATGATCTAGTGTTGATAGACACATCAAAGTTAATCACAGACTTAATTTAAAAGAGATAACCCAGAAAGCATTACCAATAAATAAAAAGCAACGTGTGCACCCATTTTGAATTGAAATCCTAAATCCATTGTCATATTTATATTAAAAACCACACTGATATGAGGGCCCCACAAAATTAATGAAGTTTTCTTTTTAATTTTGGAACTGACAGAAGTACAGGTTGGTGTTTATACATGCTCTAGTCTCTTTTAAGCTGGCTGTCCCCATCAGTCCTGAGAGCTTTTTTTGGTTTTTTTAATCTGTGTTTTAAGTTTTTCTGCTTTTGGAAGCAGAACAGAGGATACATTTGTGTGCTGTGTTTTTTTCTCTGGAAGATAAAAGGCACTTTCCATGGAGGTACAGACTGTCTTCATTCATGATAACTCTCAGGATATGGTGAAAAGCTGCCACATACAAGTATATTGAAATTTCTTTCTTAGTTATTTTGTTTATAGCATATACCTTGAACAACATAACTAACCATTAAGGTTTCTTGGCACTTGTTGTTAGAAAATTCAGCTGCAAACTTTAATAATTCTAAAATACCTAACATACTCTCTGCCTCTGGCTGAATTCTCTTAGGAAAATTACAACAAAAACAGCTCAGTCATTTCAGAAATTGCACTTTTGAAAACTGAACCTGAGCTCGTGCGAAAAAGTTGTGGTTCTTTTTTTCTTTTAAGTCTGCCAGAGACTCATCCCTTTTACCTTTGATGATGATGGGTAGGGAAAATCATGTGACAAGGACTTATTTTTGCCCTTTTTTAAATGGAAATCTAGAAAATCCTTTCCAAAGTAGTTATAAATCTGTGTATATCTATGCTTTCCACATGCCCTGAAGAAGTTTGTGGCATTTTAGCATCTGAATTCACCAGGCAATACATCCCATCATTGGTCAGGGTAGACAAAAAGCTTGTTGAGAGCTTGTGAACCATGATCCAGAGAGCTTGTTATAGAGCACATGATCAGGGTTAGAAACAGAAAAGATCTTTTCTAAATAAACCAAGGAAGTTTCTGTCACACAGACCTTATTAGAGGTTATTAGAGGGGACCTTAGCCTCCCTGCTGCATCAGCAATTCCACAGGACACAGCAGTCAAGAAGATTTTGGAAAGGTGTCAGGGATGACTTCTTGTAACAAGTGTATCAAGGCCAGCAGGGGTAATACCCGCCTGGTCTGCAGGAGAACTGGCCAGGAAAGGTACAACCAAGGCAACCATGGAGAGAAACTTTCATACTGGGACTGGGTAGGCGAAGAACCAAGGGTCTGTGAAAAAGATGGGTTCAGGTTTGGAAGACATTACCTAGAGCACCTTCCTTCACAGTGTGTTCTGAATTCACTGTTTTTTTGTTTGAGACACTCCCTGCATCAGCAGAGAGATGTGGAACCAATGATCAAACAGTGACTCTCTTTCAGGGAAGTGATGGAGTCGCCATTTCTGGAGTTATTTAAAAGATGTGTAGAAGTGGAACTGAGGGACACGATTTAGTATTGGATTTGACAGTGCTGGACTCAATGATCTTAGATGTATTTTCCAACCTAAAGGGCTCCATGATTCTTTGATTCTGTACTTTATTCCAGTAGCCTTAATGGCATAGGCCTGGATGATGGATATTAAGTCAAGTTACAAGATATATTGCAGTCGGTATAAAGGCAAAGATTTAAAATACAAAGGGGAGAGTACTTTTTTCTCACAATCAAAATCTCTTGGTTATAGTTTTTTATTCTGAAAAGAATATTTTCTTTGAAAAAAAATGCAAAGTTAAGCCCTCAAAATTTAATGCCTGACTTCCATTTTTTTGTACATCCTTAATTTGTCTCATTTTTCCATGTATATTAAGCTAGCATGTTTAATTACAAAATCGTGCTTCATTCATATGCAGGAAGAGTCAGGTCTGGCAGTGAACTAGGACTTTGCAGTAAAGCAAATCATTAAGAGTCTCCCATCTCCTTTGTTAAGTAAGTTAGAAAGTATAGAGCGAATGAGACAGGATAGTCTCTTGGTTAAAACAGCAAAATTAATTTTGTTTTTACCAGAAAGACTTTTACGACACTAAGCAATTTTCTTACACCAGTTTTGCCAATTCTTTCCCATTTTCTAGATGTACAAGACCTTCCATATAGGGCTTGATCCATGGGTTTGGTGAGCACTCACACAACAAATGTATGACCTGAAGAGTATATGTGAATATATGAAACACTAAAAAACATAGAGACAGCTCAAACTGTACCCAGAATTAATGAGTACCTTTTGACATAAATCTCTCTGTGCTTCAAATCCACTTTGTACAGAGGGAATGTCCTAGCAGGATATGAAATTCATTAAAATTATGTAGTGTTTGTATACTGGGAAAATGAGTACAAAAGAACCAAATGAAAATATTGAAAATTATTAATCTATCCTTAGAGCTGACATCTGTCATCACAGAGGGCGTTGTGTAATGTGAGGCAAATAAGGCCAATGGCCAAATGCAAATATAGGCACAAAAAGTACTGTGCTCTGAGCAAAGAGGAGTCCTTATAAAACACCACTTCAAAATCCTTCCCAGGATTCTTTGGTCCAATTGAGAGCAGTAGGCAAATCTATAAAAACCCTCATTCACTGGGCACACAAATTGATTCAACCTGCACCCAGATCCAGGATGCAAAACCCCGATTCCCCTCCCCATCCCAGAACTTGACCCACATGCTTGGCCCCCCTGGGTGTGCGTTGACCTGAACAAGTCTGTTTTGGGAAATCCAGCAGAGAAAATACTTCAACATCCATATGAGCAGAGGTGGGACTCTGTCCCTGGGGGCTGACAAAACTACTACTGCTACAGAGGGATGCTCACTACTCTTTGGCCCAATGAATATTTAATTGTGCCATGCAAAAGTGGAAGAGTTCCATCAGAAAGGACCAGGAGAAACTTCCATGGGGCACTCCAGCTCTGGTGGCTTCAGCTGTCTGGTGGGAGGCATCCCTGAGGTTGGGAGGAGATGTTTAATCAAGGCAGGGGCCCACATCATGTGGTCAGATGCTTTAAATACTGAGCTACTGGAAGAAAAGGAGGAGTGTCGTCTTGCTCTCAGAGAAGAACAGATCTCCTTTGCTCTCCTGAAGAATGGGTTTATCTGCCTGAGCGCTGAGTGCAACTAAGGGCCTCTGTGCAAGCAAGGCCATGAATGAGGCAGGCTGAAGTCATATCCATCTTCTAATGGCCAGGCTGGGCAGATTGGTGATGTGGTAGCTGTGAACCCTTCAGTCTGGCTTTTTTATTACCCCAAAATGCCTAATTCAGAGCTGGGAAAAGCCCTTGGCAGGACAGTATCTAGGAGGTAATTGTTGGAGTGAAATTACCAAATGCCCTTGGAAAGAACAAAAAAAAGAAAAAGGATGTTTAGGGATGGCAAGATGTAGTCTACACATTCTTAGGTAGCATCTGCAGGAAAATATGCATAATCTCAGAGGAAAGTTTTTCATTGATGTAAAATACAAGGGTGCTTCTGAGATGCCTTTTCTGAAGTGTGTTTAAACTATGCACTTCAAAGCATGCTGGTGCTTCTGAGAGCCCTGGCTTCACAAGAAACTTTGCCATAGATACAAAGAAGGAGAAAATCTCCAAAGTAATGTATGGAAATAAGAGGAAAGGCTGTTTGCTCCTTTTGCATGAATGCACCTGAATTTGACACAAGAAAGGAAACAGTAGACAGAAGAAGCTCAAAGCTCCCAGTTGCAGCCCTTTTACAATAATAGTAAAATATGGAGTTTAGCCAAAACTCAACTTTCTCCTTTATTTCAATCTGCTGCTTTCTTGCTCATGATGTGCCCAGCTTGTATCCCAGAGCATCATTTGTGCCTGTGATTTAAAATGCCATAGTACCTCTCAAGCTGAGTACAAACAGTAGGTGGAGATACAATCCAATTGTTCTGTAGTGTTTCCAAACAATCTGAAGCCTGTCTGACTTGCTATTAATTTTAATTAAGTCTTGCAACAAAAACCAACAGAACAGTGAAAACCATGAGCAAAAATAAATGTATAGGTCATGCCTTTAGCTCTCTTTATGCAGTAATCTGATAGCTTGTTTTGGCATCACAGGTGGAATACACAGACCTAAGTTTAGTCTCTGCTGTTTGTTTTTCTCTCAAAACCCACGCCTTCTGCTTCTTCTTTTCCTCAGTTAAAGAAAATTTTAATAAAAGGGAAATGGTTCTGAGACCGATTCAAGCATCAGAATACAAGCTGATTTTAAGAAAAAAATCTTTCAGGTAATTCAAGATTCCTAGTTGGTGCATCTTATTTTTTTAAGGGAAAGGCTATATGAAATGCTGACATTATTTTAATTAAACTTTTACCATTGCTGGATTTGAAAGGCTGTCTCTGATCTATGCTTCCACAAAGGTGAAACAAAATGGTGACTGTGTTTCTTTGAAGGTTTAAACTTTGGAAAATGAAGGTCACAAGCGGTTTTTTGCCCATGCAGCTACACTCACTTTGCTCCCTAGGCAGTAGGCAGTGAATATTGATAGTTCTAGCAAGAACTCTTAATCATGTTTTCAAAGTGCTCCCAGACATGCCAGCCAGTAGGAAGAGCAGCATGCCACCCCTGGGAATGGTACCCCTGAAGGGTTTATGTCTGTCCATTTTGATGATACCTGCTGCCCAGCTTTTCAGATCTTTGCAGGCTAAATATTTAAAAATTCAACTTTAATTTGTATTCTTGTCATTCACAATCAGTCCAATCCAGCTGGATATCAGGGATCAACAGTTTTGGGATTTTTTAAAATCAGAATTTTGTCATAATTGTGCTGTGGCACTGTGTCTCCTTCAGGAGCCTCCAGAAATACACCACCAGGAAAACCAGCCAGCAGGATGACAGAAAGACTGATGTTCTTTAAGGTCCAGGAAAGTGCTTTTCTGGGAGTAATTCTGTTTTCTGAAGGTACCTGACATTTTGCTTTGTGCTTTCATGCTGTTTTTAATACACAGCATTTATCCTGTCCTCTTTTTCATTCTTAAGAAATATCTGATGATATGCACTGCCTGGTTTATCCCTGGATCTTCAGTTTCAGAAGGAAGTTCTAAATAGAAGTGAAGATATAAGGGAAACAAAGGGATGAAGTCTCTTGGCTTACAGCACACTGGGGAATATCTTATGGAGATACCTGTAGGTTCTGAAACTTCTCCCAATTCACACTTTCTTATTCTCATGGCAAATTGGTCAGGCATGTTACCAAAGATTCTACTAAGATGACAAAATGATAGTTAATGGAAAGCTATTAAATAAAAGGTTCTGTCTTTCATATCATTAGTTTGATGAAATCACTTTTCAGAGGAAAGCACCAGAACACCAGGAATCACAGTGAACTTTAGAGAAGGTGCAATTACCTCTCATGTGAAAGTCAAGTCACACATGTTTCACCGGTGTTTTTTAAATCTCATGCAAGATAATTGCTACTTCTGGAAAATATCTGTCTTTCAGTGCTTCATATCGTATTCATCCACCTTATAGGACTTCTTTCATTAATAGTTGAATTAAAATATCACCCCACTCATGTTCTAAAGCAGCACTCAAACCTTAGCAATTACTGAATATTTATTTATATGATTTTGTTGTTTCCTCCCTGTCCTTAAGTTTTTTGCTTATGATCACGAAAACTAGGGGAAAAAATAAACTTTGAATGAAAGAGCACATGGATTTTGTGCGTTGATATTTCTTTCATTTAAAGAAAGTGTATTTTAAATGAACAAAAAGTAATTTCAAGAGACAGTCACATCTCACCAACACCAGGCTTCTAGAAATTTAGAGTGGGATTCACCAAAATCCGGAATCCTAATAATGAAATACATTTATTCCACAAATGTGTTTTCTGTATTGCATCATTTGGTAGCACATTTTGATAGCAGACCCCCACACTGCAACCTACCAGAGCTCTTTAGTGCCCCTGCAAACCAGAAAGGAACCTGGTTTCTAGTGATTTCACTTAATCACTAGTGATTTGATTGGTTGTCTGATGGGGTTACCAATTTTCTAGCATTGAGTGTATTTATGTATACTATTGAGTACGTAGATTTAGTATATATGTATATTTTCTAGCATTGAGTATCTATATACATATATAGTCTATAGCAAATAATGATAATTCATAGTGCTTCTCTCACATCAATGAAAACTTTCTTCACCTTAGGTTTTGTCTCCATAGGAAAGTACCTTTATAGCCATACCAAGATTTTATATCTTTTATATGCTTGAAACAGCATGAGCCCCTCAAGAAGCCTTGAGTACACTTTTGCATGGTCTCAAGTTGGCTTTCACTTGCATTCAGGCAAATTCAGCTAAACCAGAAAACATTTAGAAGAGGATTTTGTGTTCAGCACAAATATGTCATTAACTTGATTCCCTCAGCCTAGATCTTTGCAATGAGCCACAGAGGTTCAACTTTACTTTCTAGGAGATATCTTCCAAAGCAGAGGCTGTGATTTTGCCTGGGGTCTGGTCCCACACAGAGGGCACTGAGCACCAAAACTCTGTCACTTTGGCAAGGATTTTATTTCCCTCCTACATTTGTTTTGTTGATAATAATTTCAGTGTGTGCTGCCACTGTGTACCTGCCTGTGCCCTGGGCTGTGGATGTGTTTATAAATTGAAGGATTTCAGGCATGATAAACTGCATTTTAATGGTAATTAGAGCATACGGTGATGTTGAGTCTTAATAGAAACAACTCTGTTGCAAAGATTTCACTCTACTAGTAATGGAAATACAACATTTTTGCAGGTTTTGTGCTGTTTGAAGCTACTGGCCATTGTAGCTGAATTGTTGAGTGGTTCCACTCAGCCATTCTTTTTCACAGAGGTTTTTCTTGAGCAGGCAGCCATTTATTTGTTTGTTTGTTTATTTATTTGTTTGTTTGTAAAAGGGCTAGTGAGTTATGTGGCTTTCCCTGGGAAGCAAAAAGGCTTGCAAAGACTTATTCCTCCCTGACATTTCAAATCATGGTTAAACATTTAGTTACATGGCAACTTTTCTAACTGGCCACCTTCCTTAAAAATGAACCCTAAAATGCCAGTCTGCTTTAGCAGCTATTTTATGATCAAATTCCCTGGTGAAGTATGTATAACTTGCTGACTTCAGTGGAAGCAACTTACATCTGACAGAAAATTTGTCTCATGGCTTGACTGATTGTCAGCTGTTTGGTGCTACGTGCCAGCTATTCAGAGGCACTTAGCTCCCAGCAACTCTTGCAATGAGACCTCGGGCTGAATTTTCACAGGCTTTTTGTGAATCTCACATACAATGTGTAAATAAAAATGGGCCTGAGTCCTTATGTTCAATGGGAAGTAATTTATTCTCAGGAGCAGTCCCAGTGTGTATCCAGGTCCTGTTGAGATGATTAAGTACTTATTAACATGAGTAAGAGTTACAGATTACAGCATTCTGTTGACTATTTAAAAAATCACGAGGCGCGATTCATATTGAAGTCAATGGGCAGAGGTTGGAGGAGCAGGAAGCGCTCATTAGGAACATGGACTGCACTGGGCTCCCTGGGAGCCTGTGTTTGTTGAGTTTGAGGTGTCATTTTTAAATTGCATCTTCGGTTTTCTGGGTGCCACTCTACACTTCCAGCTACTCATACCCATCATATTGAACTGAAAAAGTATCTCAGTCTCACTCAGCTTTTTCTTGTGGGTGGTTAATCTCACACACAGAAGTAGAGTGTGATTTAAGAGTAAATCTAAGAAAGAATATTGTTTTCCAAACAGACTGTCTTGTAAAATCTGATTTTTCTCCATACTCCCCCACTATAAGTAAGACGTTAATATCTTCTTTCCTTGGGTTTAAAGTTGGGGAAATCATCCCAGGGTACTTGGAACTGGTTTTCAGCTGCACTTCAGGGTCACAGTTTCGGCCACATTTTTTTAGGGGATCTGAGGAGTAAGAGAACCCATGACTGGGAAGCGAGGTTGTGTTCACCCCCACCAAGCCCTGGTGCTGCTCTTCAAGGATGAGCCCCAGTCCTGAGCTGCCTTCTTCAGATTTAGACTAAGGGCTACTCAGGCTCTGAGGTGTGAGCCGCTCTGTGAAATGTTTCTGCATAGTTGGAACATGTTTAACAGTTTTTAGAATAGAACCTTTTAAATTAAAGGCATCCATCTATCGGTCCCACCACCCAAGCAGAATGACAGGACATTTTTTGACGTTCTAGGCTCATAAATTAATTGACTTGCTTAATGGTGAATTATTTTTATTTTGGGGTTGATAGAAAACCAGCACACATTGAGCATTAGTTTCATTTTGAGTCTAATCATCATGCATTTATCAAGTGAGGTGTCACTTTGTGTTGGTTGATGGAGTCACAGAGATTTGTGGGCCAGACATTTTTACTCTGGAAGCAGCTCAGACCAGAGACATTTTTTTCCCATAGTAAAAGTCATTCACACACTCTTATGAACAATATCATTGGTAATCTAAGAAAAAAACGTAGTGTTCCTTGTCTTGAACTAGCAATAGTATAATCAAAGTGATGAACATGACATCTGGGAGCTTGAAAGGTTTGGAATTATCTGAAGAATGCGGTTATTTGTGCTTGCAGAATATAAAGACAAAGGTGGATTATATCCCATTACTTCAGGCTAAATACCTTTAACTGAGAAGCTATATGGCATCTGTATATCTTTTCATCATGTCATATATATATATATTAATGAGAAAGAAATCCAGAGGTCTGCAGATCCCATGTCATACAACCACTGACAATGAATATCATATTTATGATATTGAAGCCCTGGTGAATATGACTCAGTCTATACTGGAAAAAAAAGCCAAAGATTTTGAAAATCAAAAGAGTATCATGTGATTGTTAGGAAACTTAAATAAGCCCAGTGAGGGAGAAAGGTGGTTAGATCTGGGCAACAGCTGAGCATATTATTTCAGAGTTTAATCATAATAAAGGAGACCATCATGAAACCTTAGAGACCTAACTTCAAAACAAAATTGTTAATAGCCAAGAGGGTAAGAAGCTCTAGTCAAATTCAGAATCCAGTTCTAAATAGGATCTCCACTTCAAGAATGAATAATAGATGGAGTCCAACTGTTATGTGGTTGAGCACAAATTAGTGATTCATTGATTGTAATCAAAAGCAGCTGCTTGTAATCAAAGCATAGGTTTTGATAGGTCATTATCAAATGATATGCTAATTTTCTATATATATGAAGAGCAGAGATGGAGCTTTTCAAGAAAGATCTTGACGATGCAAAATACAGATTTTGTGAGAAGTTCACCTTGGTGTTTTCTTTCTTACCTGTCCTTTTTCTCAGTCACTATTTTCTGTCTCCATAATTAGAGTTTTGCAGCAGCTTATTGGAAATGTCACCGACAGCTGGTTTCATGCAGCACAGCACAATAATGTATTTATGGGAGGAAAGCAGGTCTTAGCCCTTTCTTTGGTCATTATTAACTCACAATGAATAATTCTTCCTAATTTCTTAAGTTTGTGGGTCTGAATTTTGCTAAGTGCTTAGGCAAGTATTTTCAAATTCACCTGTTTTAATTTAAAAGACTTCAGTAAATAGCAACAGTTAGTCAGCAATAATTAGTGAATGAAAATTACAGCTATCTAGAAGATGAAAATCAGGTAACTATTTAAATTCTTAAATTCATACACACATTTGGAAATACCTCAGGTCTCATAGTCCTGAAGATAACCGGGACAAAGCTCCATGCAAAATTAATTTCCCACATATTTAATCACAAAACATCTTTGAAGTCCAAAATCTCCTTGACTTCCTTTCTTTTTCAGAAGAGACATTATTTTGCCAGTTCAGGGCTAGGAACTAGCTAGTGTCAGGTAGGTGTCTGCATATCTCCCTTCTTGCTCTGCAGCACCCTTTTGAGCAAGGAAGTCGATCTCTGGATTTGAGCTCCAGCTGTGAAACTGAAACAGAGGAGGCTGGAAGGCCAAAAAGCCAGTTGCAATTCCCCAGTCTGAATTCAAAACACAATAGCCAATTCAATGGAAATTAGGCCAAGCTCAGTGTTCCTCTAAAGGAGACTGTAACTGTCCCTTTTCACCATGTGTTTCATTTGCCATTGATCTTGGTGTTTGCAGTCTGTAGTTATTGTTCACTCCCTAGCTGCTTTGAGGTGCTCAAGAGGAGTTTTCCATATCAATACAACAAGATTTTTCCATTTCAATACAGGCAGAAAGTAACTTTTTTTAGCCCCAAACCTTGATGCTACAAACAATTCCTTATGTCATTTCCAAACACTCTTTCTGTAGTTGCTAATTAAATTGATTTGGAATCTAAAACTACTACACCTCTGTCACAAAACTCAGCTATGGCCACTGGATAAATATTAGATTAATATGAAAATGATGGCAAACAGACGTATTTCAGACATTCGCTGGCCTCTCAGGTTTATAAAGTGTACTACTTGTAGAAGCACTGACAGTGTGGCACATTAGGTTGGACTTTTGAACCACAATTTTTTGTAGCTGGTGTGGTTTTTTGATATTGGGAATTCTTTATTAAAGTGTTCCTGATATCAAGACATGGCTGGAACAAGAGGAGTAAGGAGGGGATCGCAGCACTCTTGCACTGGTGGGTAGCTACATGGTGCATGTCCAACCTCTGAGACAAGATTTGCAGAATTAGGAGTTGAAACTTCCTTATGAGGGAGGTTCTGCCCTTCTAATTGAGGGATTTTGCATCCAGGTTGTTGAAAGACCTGTCTTGCAATCATAAAGGGGATCAGTGACTCAGGCATTGGTACTGTCATGTGAGGATGACACCTACAGGGATCCACTGCCCCTTTCCAGCCCCTCTGTGGAGGAATATCAGCGTGTCTTACTTGTGGGTAAACAGCTCTCTGGTTCTGTAACTAATCCCAGTAATATAATGAACATTTCTAGCTTTTCCTCAGTTTTCCCCCTGAAATAGTCCCAGTCTTGGAACCATTTTCACTCATCATTATGTGCTTATAAAGCAAACACAGTCCAGATTATGCCATGGTTTCTGAATGGAAAATCATAACAAAACAGAGGATTCTTTTCTCACTAATCATGGGTTTTGTGAGTAAGACAGAAAATGTGGGCAAAATCAGAGAAAAATTACCACAGGCTGGGTAGGGTGATGGGTTTTTTTCATTTTCCCTTTTAAAAATGGGAAATAATTTTCTTCAGTGAGGTAATTTAAGGTGTATTGTAACTAAATTGTGAATGTATTAAAATAATCCCCTCACTTACATAATTTCTGAATTTGGTCTAAAATATATATATATAAATGGAGATGGATAGAAAACATTAATGTCACAAAAATAAATAAAAGCTCAAAGAATTAGTTGTCTTTTTGCTGAGCATATTCTCAGTCTTCATCAGGAATATGGCATGATCTGAAGGACACATATTTGTTTACATTGTTTCTAAGACCTTAGAAATATCTGTATACAATTGATACATTATTTTTGGAATGGCTGTTGTCTGAGTATTTAGGTTTTAGACAATATGAGTGGGGATGGTTTTGATTTAATTTAATATCTATTTTCAAAAATGAGGCAGTAAACACATGAAAATATTTTTCTTTATAGTTTTTTGAAGTAGAAAAATGTTCAATGTAGTTGTTTTCTATTCTTAAACTCATCTTCACAATATTTCTCATTTTTTACTCTATCACAGCAAGTTAGGGGCCTGATTGTCTAAGTGGGAAAATGCGATGGTCTAGTTCCTTCCATCCTATCCTTCAGAGGTTAATGCACAGAAAATGGAGCCACCATTTAATCATATCTTAAAAAAATAATAAATATACTATATATTTAATATA
>VXBU01011434.1:167374-234702 GCA_013400315.1 Bombycilla garrulus | reverse complement strand
ATAAATAAATATAATTTTGCTAATCCAGAGTCGAGTGTGGCAGAGGGGTGGACAGAGAGGATGAAGCCCTTGTTGTCGAGATGTGAAGAACAAATCTGGACACAGTGGAAATAGTGTCCTCCAACCTTCACCTCAGCAGGAGTCTCATACTAAATTTTCCCCTTCTGAGTCTGGATGGTCAGTGCTATGCCATGGTCAAAGTGGGCCGAAGAACCAAAGGCCTTCGATTATCTCTGGCAGTGGTTGACGTAGCTGGTTCTGCCTGTAGGACAAAAATGTCCTCACAATAAAGGATAAATAAGAAACATGAATTCAATTTTAAAATAACATTACCTTTCTTTCTTACAAAGGTTTTCTTTAGGGAAAAAAAAAAAAAAAGAAAAAAGAAAGATAAATGATCCCATCTCTCTTATTTTTCCAGCCTCAGCCTCAAGCCGTTATAATTGCTGGAGCGAAGGTAAACAGCAAGCCAAACCAAGCCAGGCATTTGGCTCGCTGTTCTGCTGACTGATGTATTGTTATTTGAAGTGCTGCATACCTCATTATCTGCAGTTAATAAAGTAGTATTGTGGGCAGAGCTGCAGTGCTCTCAGATCTATGGAGCAGGTTAAAAAGTGGACTAGCACTTAAAGGTTGTGAAGCAGAGAAAATAATCTGCGAAATTCACAGTGAATAACAATGCATGTCTTCCATCATTGTGTTTCCCCCTGTTTTCTGTTTTTAACCACAGCCAAAACAGCCTGTTCTCCTTTTTTCTCTGTCTATATTCATCTTGGCTTATTTTTTCATCTAGTTGTGGGATTGTATTCAAATATTCACACTGGGATAAACAAGGTTGAAGTATCATTTGAGTTTTCTAGGTGAAAATGTCTTTGCGATAAACAGGGAAGGTAAGATTTGCACCTAAGTTCAAAGAAGTAAGAACATTTTTTACCAAACTGGAATTTGATAAAAAGTATGTTACAGGACATGGCCTTTCTTCAGTTGTTAGAGAAATCCAAACTTTAATGATTTTTGTAGAAGATTTCAAGTAAAGGGTTTTCATTAAAAGGTTCCAATACAAATTTCAGAGCTTTCCACATCTTAAGAAGTAATGGTTTAAAAGAGGGAAAACAAACAAATAAGCTTCAGTTCATAGGATCCCATGTCTGCTGGCCAACAGTAATTATCAGGGGACTACTAACATGGTCGAGTGTGCTGGAAGTTGTTGTATTTCCCTCCTTGCCACTTCACTTATAAACTTCCCTCTGTCTGTTTTATGCTTTTACAGCTTCTGCGCTCGCAGAGGTGCGGAGTGGGACTGGGACAGTCCCAGAGCAGATGTCAGAAGCACTAAGATGCTCACAAGCTCTGTCCCCGGGCAGCACAGGGACCCTCAGGCTTTGACATCCTCTCTACCAGGCTCATCAGTGCTCATTAACACAGCAGATGAGGGGAGCTTTACCTCCATTTTTACTCCAGCCCCTTTGAGGGGGATATTTGCCCATCCCACACGTCCTGCACACTCACTGAGAAGTAAGCTCCAGCGAGTCCAGACATTTTTGGACCACCAAAATATGACTAAAAGAAACAGTTCATAGATGTTACAAGCAATCCAAGTAATGGTTTGTAGCTCACCAAAAATGTTTTAGGCATCCAGGTCATAAAGTTTGAAGCCACCAGCTGGTTACAGAAGCTTTAAATGGACAAAAGGGATACTAGGAGGAAAGAGGAGGATTTGTGAAACAAACATATAAAACTGCTCTCAGCCATTTCTTTATTTACAGAATATGAGCTTTAGCTAGCTGTCTTGCTTCTTGTTTGTCCTACAGACCTCCTTTATGGAGGAAAAAATGTGTAAGGCATAGGCAATCAATTAAACAGAACTAAATTAAAGTTGTTGACAAAAAATCATAATGTGCATTTGATTATTCAGCTTTGATGAAACAAATATCTCAGACAGCATTCAAGCTTCCATTGTTTTTATGGCCAGTATGTTTGCTGTCATGAACTCAATCACAGCACAATAGGAGGTGAGACTAAATGGTTTGACACATAACAAGTAATCATGATAAAAGA
This sequence comes from Bombycilla garrulus, assembly GCA_013400315.1. Classification (NCBI taxonomy): domain Eukaryota; kingdom Metazoa; phylum Chordata; class Aves; order Passeriformes; family Bombycillidae; genus Bombycilla; species Bombycilla garrulus. The sequence continues at coordinate 232,644 of VXBU01011434.1, read as the reverse complement.
ATTGACACTCTATGCAGTACAGAGGCTGTTACATTTTTAAATGCAAAGTTAATTTCGAGATTGATTGAAGTCTTCTGCCTTTCTTCTAGCAATGGAATTAGTGTGTTATTGTGGGCCTTCTGCAGCTCTTTGTCTAGTGTGTGGCATCTGCAGTGAGTTCAGCAGTGTTTTAAAATGCTTTTAGAATTGAGCTTTAGAATAACCTTTGTGAGTACTTTTCCCCCTTGAAACTTCTCAATGAATTTGATATGGGAGGCGGAGGAGGAAAAGGAGGAGGAGTTGGCATTAGAGCTTCACAGGATACTGAAGGATTCTGTTTACCCTGTGCCCAGGTAAATTGCTGGAGATTTAGCACACAGCTCATGCCATTTGTCTGAGCATGACCTTGAGAGGACACCTTCTTTCTGGTTTGAGGGGGGTAATTTTGTTTCATGCACTTGTCAATCTTGCAGCTATTTCTCCAAAAGCAAGCAAGCGTGCCGAAGGAAATGTGTGACAGCGCTGAGAAGTGGCCCTCCAAAGTGTAAGGGCTGATTATTAATTAAGCTGAGACTGCATCCAAAACTGCAATGCTACAGTACAAAGTTATTTCTGCTGGGTTTTTTTTTTGGCGGGAGGGGTTTTGTGTGCTGGGCTAGCACGGCTGAAATATTGCACACAGGATTATTTGCAAACAAAAGCAATCATCTCTATGTGACACCACATTGTATTTGCAAGCCCTCTTGCTAAAGGCAGTGATGAATCCATGCTTGCTGGAGGGCTCTGCTGGAACAGATCTGTGCTAATCAAGATGATTTTTTGGGCTCTTGGGTAATTCCTATGGCCTTAACTAAATCAGACTTTAGGGCACTTCTAATTGCTTCCCTAGCACTGATTTACAGCTGCAAGAGGAAATGGTCTGCTCTAATTCCTCTGTTGAATATCAACAGGTTGTGAAGTGTTTGTGTGTGGGAGGGAGGTGGCGTTGTCTGGGTGGTTGGTGCTGGCGGGAGGTGAGCTGGAGGCTGCAGGGGCACAGCAACAAGGGAAGCCACATGATCGGTCATTGTCCTTGGGATGCAAACGCTCTTGTTCATTACCTTCGCTCGAGCTTTGCAATTAAAAATAAGGAGAAAGAGACTGGCAATAAATAGTGGAATGTCTAAAAAATGTGAATTATAATACACCCTTAATCTGCTAACCTTTATTAATGAAAACTCTGATTAGCCAAAATCTCCGAACTTTTTTATTCTTGGAGGGGAAACAATTTCTCTGAATTTCGATACTTTTCCCAAACTGGATATATTTTCTTGTGCTTCAATTGGACTATAACAGAGCTATATGCAGAATGAAGATCTTGCCCCTTCAGTGATGTGACCAACAGAAGCTGTTCTTTAAAGTCTGTTCAGCTTAGTTTTACCACAAGTCCTGAGAAACAATCACTGGGAAGCTGAGAATGGAGCACTGGGAAGGCTCATGGCAGATTAGCAAACCACCAGATCTTATTGCAAGGGGTGCTTCTGCTGGTAACAAAGATTTTTGTTGGAGTGATGCACAGTCAGGTGTTCTTCACGTGACTTCCAGTTTGCCAGGAGGGCAGGATGTGGATGTGGATATTTACTGTGGAACAGGATCACAGGCAAGTGACCTGAGGTCCAGCCAGGCACTTCTGGATGTTTTACCCAGACCAAATGATAATATAAAATAAAATAAATGCAGTTATAGATCAGTCAGAATTTTACTTTCCAAGCTTAGTAAAAAAAAACGTAGAATTAATACTTAGGTTTATGCACCACGTGTGGTACACTTCATGGGACTAGTCAAACATTTTCCTTTTAAATGGTTTTAAAGAATTGTTTTAAAAGTTTTCTAATGGAAGACAGTTTTGAAGAATTACTGGAATTCAAGCTTTTTTCAAAAAATAGGTTTTGAAATTTTGAGATGGACACTTGGGTATGTTTTCATAACTACATGAATAATTTTTTCTGAAATTTTAAAATAAGTCTTATCTAGAACTTTAAAATTGCCAAATCAGCAAAAATTGACAAGTCATTGTAAATTATTTAAATGAAGTGTTTACTGTGATTCAAATAATTTATTAAAATTTGCTGTAGGGCAAAATGCAGATTGTTGTGTTTGAGTTAATTAATACAATTTGGTTTTTAAATCCCCTTAATTTTTCACCAGGCAAAAAAGACTGTTTCCAGCACAGTTCTGCTGATTTGTGTGTCATGTAGTAAAGAATCAAGTACTGAAAAGAGTTAAAGCAATTTAGGGCTCTATCTTCTTTCTCACTAATGGCATCTTCACTGCAAATCAAGCCTGCACACCATGTGAGTCACCGTACTCCTAAATTTTCTTCAGAAATTCAGTAATGCTGAAGTGAAAACTGTAACTTTCTAACAGCTTTAATGGGAGTAGTATTTCACCCCAACGAACCAGGCCGGCAAAGCATTGTTGCAATCACTGTCTTATGCATAGTTCAGCAGTAATAATCGCAATTACATATAGATAACTCTTTTGTATTCATAAAGACAGCTCTAAGTCTTCAAAAACTGGCAATCTGTATTTACTAGTTTGAAGCAGTTTTAATTTTATCTTTTGCATTGAATTACTTTTATACAATTATCTCTCCCCATAAAAACTCCTTTCTGTGTTAATTGAACATTGAACAGCAATATGTTTTCATTTGAAAAGTCTTAGCATTTCAGATTAAAATAGATTCATTGATTATTCTTTTCCCCAAATTAATTTAATTTACCTGCCTCTATATAGGCCTGTGTCTTTATTTTATCACTTGGATTTAATTCTAGGGAATAAATAAAACCTAAATATTCAAGACATTTAATGCATTGGGAGAAATGGCAGCACTGTCTACCAATTGCCTAAAATGCCCAGATTGGAAGGGACCTCAAAAGATCATCTGGTCAATCCTGTCATGAGAAAGAGAACTCAGATGAAATTATCTGGCTCCCTGTCCAGCCACATATTGGAAACCTCCAGTGATGGAGGCTCCACCATGTCCCTGGGGAGGTTGTCCTTCCTGATGGTCCTTCCTGTAAACAATTTCTTTCTTATATTGACATGAAACCTTTCCCCCTGGAGCTTGCACCCATTGTCATTTGTTTTCTCCATGTGGCCCTTGTGAAGAGAAAGACTCCATCCTCTTTCTTTTTGCCCCCTAAGCGCTGGAATACTGTGACAAGGTGCTCCCTGAGCCTTCTCTTCTCCAGGGACAAAAGAATTATCTCCTTAAATGTTTTCACAGAGTGCAGGCTCTCCCGCCCTTTGATCCCCTTTGGGGCCCTCCTTTGGGCTCTCTGCAGTCTATCTGTGTCTCTGTTGAATTGTGGTGACCGGAGCTGGGCTGTGCTCCAGGTGCAGCCTGTCAAGCGCTGAGCAGAGTGGGATGATCCAGCTCTTGTCTCTGTTAGGATTGCCCTGTGGATGCTGCTCAGGGTCTGCTTTGCCTTTGTTGCTGCAGAGCTGCCCTGCTGTGACTCCTGGCCGGGGTGTGACCTCCCAGGATCTCCAGCCCCCTTCAGCAAGGCTGCTCCCCAGCCCCAGAACGTGGTGTGTGCTGGGCTCATGTCGCCCCTTTGCACTTTGTTAAACTTCATGTTGTGCTCCCTCACCCGCTCTCCCAGCCCTGTCCAGGGCTGTCACCCTTCTGCCCTGTTCATCTCACCACCTGGGCTTGTGTCACCAGGAAAATTGGCGCTTCCAGTCCCATCAGCCAGTTTACTTAGGAAAATGTTGAACAGGATGGGGCCCAGTACCAGTTGCAGGAGATCCCTTGTGGGACCAGCTGATACTTCCCAAGAATTCAATTAATTGGCTAGGTTACAGAAGAGTTAGGATAACTGAGCAAACCAAAAGCATGCTCAGTTACTGCACAGCAGTCTTTTCCTCGAGTATTTTTACTTCATGGGTAATGCAGGTTACCTTCTCTCACTTTATCCTCAAGGCTTAGTGCAAAAACAGCGTAGTAAATATTAAATATTCAGCAGTCGCTCATTCAGAAAGCACCAGCTGAGGACTTGGTGAAAAAGGAGTCTGTGATCATGTAATTAAGGACAGGAGCAAAATACATATTTATGAGCTAAATGGATTTTGGTGTTTCCTATTTTTTGAGCATTGTTGCTTTAATCTTAATATTTAAAACATTTCTTTTGCATGTGTAGCATGTCAGTCAGGGTGGGCAACAGAAGACATGACTGGCTCCCAAACCTGCTGCTTCTAGGAGTCTGCCTGGCATTTGGGCACCAAGTAACAACCAAAACTGCTTTTTTGTCTCTCCCAAAAGAAGAGTCCGTCCATGAGGACTATCCTTCCAGATATAAGGCAGAGGGAAGAGTTTTCTTGATTTTTTTAACCTTGTCATCCAACTCACAGAAAGAATTTTGTCTCCTCCCACTCTTATGCAAGTTATCTTACATTTGTAGGTGATGTTAAGAATTCAGAGATCAGAATTGAAAGGGACTACCCAAAACATTTAAAAAGGAAACTTGGGGTGGTTTTCACCATATTTATTTTATTTAATAAACTGAAAGGCTTTAAATATCCAATAAATATCACCTCAGACCTTAATCACTCCAGCTCCCTTTATTTAGGCTTGCACATTCTCTGCACAGTGGTTATTTCAGTTGTAGTAAAGGCAAAGTACTAGGAACAGAAAAAAAAATGCAAATAAAATTCCTGCATGTCCTTCAGAAACTGTCTGTGCAGCCTGTAATTTCTAGGGCAAAGGTTTGATGTCTGATTCTTCAAGTGAAGTTTGAAACCAAACAAACCCCGGCTCCTGTGGAGAAGAAAATGTGTTGGGGAAGTTTGTCCTTTTTAATCAGAGCACCTAAGAAAAAGTGTTAGATCAAAAATATAAAGCGTTTGTCAGAACAGGCTTCTATAAAAATTCGAGACAGAGGATTTTTTCTGCATTTAAGATTTACATTGAAAAATAAGATTTTTCAAGGTCTCTCTCTCAATGCTACCATCCTGGACAGAGCAGTAAGGAGATTAACTGTTTAACTGAAGATAAGAGAAATGCAGAATCACAATACATACCCACATAACTATTTTTAAAGTATTCTTATAAAAATATTTTGTTGATAAATAATTTTATCACATTTTCTCATAGAAACAGGGCCTGGCCTAGTTTCTGTGATTGTTATGGCACTTTCAGGCTCTCCATTCCTCTGTAAAGATGTTGAAAAAAGATTAATGAAAATTGGAAATAATTGCCAGAGGTGGGCCTTCAAACAGAGCACCCAAAATCAACTTCCTATTACATCATTGGTTTATTACCCTTAAAAAGGGCTTTTAAAGATTAAACGTTTTTAAGCAAGGGCAATTTAAAGGTAAAATCTTATTAAATATGTTAGAACTTTCCCATGTATGCTTGTGAGTGCATATACATGAGTGTAAATACATATATAAAGTCTTCTGGGGAGATACCATCTCATTAACACTCTTAAATCCAAGAGAGATGAACACATGCCAGTGTTGCAAATTTATATAAAGGGGGAAATTGATATTATTGTGACAACCTCCACCAAAAGAAGGATTAAGGTCAGAAGCAGTAGCCAGTTACAATCAACTTTTCCATCAGATTCACTAAGTGTCAGGTATGGCTGTGCCTAAGAAAAGATGATGTATTTTTAAAAGNAAATAATTATTTCCTGTGTATGAATGTTTGGTTTCAATCTTTGAGCTTCCTTGAACTCATGGCTGCTGAGAGTAATTTTGTCAGCTGCTTCATTATTTTATGCCTAAAGGTAGGCAATTACGTTTTGTATTTTAGTTTCAAATGTCCTCTGAAAATCAAGTGATTTATTTAAGTGCTTTGCTGTGAACTTAGCCCAATTCTGTTACTCAGCCTGGAATATGTTGGCTAGTATTCTTCAAAAGTTTGTCTCAGAATTAATAGGCATATGCAAACAGGCATATTTTGATCTATTCAGTTTTTGTGTTCCTGCTTCTTTTAATAGGTACTCAGACATCACATACAACCTTTTGTCCATCTCCTTCTCCACAGGACTATATTTATAAATGGTTTCACCTTTAATATGGCCCTGCTTTCCTATTTGAGAGGACAGAAATGACTTATCAGCCTGGTAGCAGATCCCTATTTTGTCTGCCTCCCATAATCCATCAGGAGAGGGTTAAGAAAAGGACCAGTTATCTCATAGCAGTCAAATTCTTTGTACATCATTGAGTTTTACATTGAACATCTCTGTGTGCTGTCAGCTGCAGAGAAAGAAGATTACACTGTGTGTCTGCTACATGAATACCCTGTAAATACTGCTTTGGTGCAAAAGGCAGATTTCTGATCAGCTATGAAATAAACAGAAACTGCTGGTCATTTTAGCATTCAAAGAGCCAAATTTGGTTCCTTTAATGCAGAACAGAAATTTACTTCATGTATGAACAGAAAGCTAATAGCACAACAGCCAAAATATCCAAAGGAGTAAAACAAACCCCACAAATGAGAGAGGTTATGAAAATCTTTGAGCAGTCCTTCATGCTGGGCTGCTCACCAGCATTTAAAGTGCAAACAGTTCTTTTTTTAATTTATAGTTTTGAATCACTGACTCCCCAGCTGAGGATGCAAATAGTAACCGTTCTTGAATGTATGTTGTCACCCAAAGCATGTCTGTATACAGGAATACATGTGGCTCTAGTGCATTCCAGAGGAGAAAAAGTTCAAATTCGAGTGGCAGAGGTTTCTTGTAGGATGCTCCTGTGTCTTTTGAGCAATGACGGGCATCTTTATGAAGTGATGCAACACTCACAGAGTCACAGCACACGTGCGGATTGCTCATTCTGCTGCTGGTGGGGATTGTAATAGTATAGCCTGCATGGGGCTTTGTTTTCACAGCCAGACACAGAAACAAATTCAGACTTCATAATTAGGGCATAACCCAAATTCCAGGCTCTTAAAAACCTCTATTTAACTCTGCTGTTTATTATGTTTCCCCAAGGACTCAATACTGATCGATTGCTAAAATTTGAATGCTAGCCATAGGGGGCTTTTACAAATAATGTCCCTTGTAAAGTCCATAGTGCAGCAAACAACCTTGGTACCGCAGTTCTTCACTTAAGAGATTCCTACATTTAGAATGTGCCCCTTCCTTGTGGCACTTGTAAGTATTATGATTTAAAAATTGGTGTAGACCCTTAATAATAAGACTGTTTTTAAATGTTAGAGAGAAAATATCAACTTTTTTATAGAGTGATCAGGCCTAGTAAGTGAAATGATACCGCAGAGAGACAGCCATCATGACGGGTTTATGCCATCTCAGTTTAATTCAAAGAAAATTCTGCACATCAGTAGTTATTCTTTGACAGTTTTTTTTTTTTTTTTTTGTTATTTCTTCCATTTTCATTTCAATGCAGGAAGAGTCTTCAAATTTTTAGGATATATTGGTTGCCCTCCATTTCTTATGTAACACTGGAAGCATCACAAGGGTCTGCTTACAAATGGAAATGCTGTCCTGCCTAATGAGTGCAATGCTCTCTTTTGGGGCACAGGATTTTGTTCACTTCCCAGCTTTGTTACTGGCCTGCTTGTGACCACATGACAAGCATGCAGCTGCATGTGGCTGCATCCTTGGTGAAAACAATATGTCTAGGTCAGTGTCTTTAAATTAAATGGGTGAAAAATGCAGCTTAGTTATCGTGGTTTAAATTCTGATCCACATTCTTTAAAGAATGAAAATTGCAAAGGTAGCTACTCTGAAGAAAAATGATATTTTTCTTAGGTATGCAGTTTCTCCTGCTGTTGCCAATTAGAATTCTACATGTACTTTCAAAATTGTACTTCAAATCTTGGACATGGCATTTTATTCCAGCTTAGCCTATAACAAAAAAAATGGCTTTGAACTCTTAACCAGGATATTTTAAGAGGGAAAGAAGGAAAATATTCTTTCGTTCTTGATATCTGGCATCCTTTATTTTTTGACTGAGCTTTGAATTACTGTTGTTGGGTTGGATTTTTTTTATTTCTCTTTTAATGAAAGTGTTGTGGAGGAAAAAAAGGGAGTCCTTTCTAGTACATGACATAAAAGAAATAATAAGTGAAACAGAATATAGCTGGAAGAAATGAAAACTCTTTTGGTCTTAACTCAGGCTTCAGCTTTCCATCAGGCCAAGTCTCTAGCTTAACCTGGGCAATGGCAGTCACATTAGAATTTGCTTTTCCTAAATCCAATTGTGAAAACACTTGTTTCTTCAACTGGTATAGAATTAAACTACACATTTTTCTTCTCAACCTAATTTTTTTTCCTTCTAGAGCTATTTGTTAGAGACTGAGGTCTTATATTTGCCAGTCAAGCCTTCTCTCAAAGATATGCACTGACGGGATCCAATAAAGATCAGGGGTTTCATGGGAAAATAATTTACAATTCACACACATTTACATTTGTGTTTTCTTTTCACATTAATAAAAAAGCATAGTTTTAAAATAATAGTAACCTCTGATCATGGAACTGACTGCAATGTTTGCTGGCTCCAGGCTTGGAGTCAACTGCAGGTCTGGAGCCTTGCTTTGTGTTTTCAAAACAGTAAGCATCCCATTTTCCACAGCAGCATATAGGAACACTGGCTCCTCAGCTTTGGTCTGTTCAACCACAGATAAGCAAGTCATTCCAACTTAAACTAATAAGAACTTGAATTGTTGCCAAAAGATGTGTTAAAAGTACAATAGCAAGACTAAAAATCAAAATACATCGTTCATTCCCTCTGGAATGGATTCCTGATGCTCAAAGGCTTCATTTCAATCCCAAAGCAAATATGAGCAACTTTGAATAGCTGTGTACCATCTTTTGAAGTTATTTTTATTTTTAAAAAGTAAGGAAACTTTTCTTACCATGCTGTATCCTCAAATCTTATTAATCAATAAAGCCTTAAAGTGGCAAGTCAGTCACATCCTCCCGCTTGGGTAAATGATGGTTTAAACCCTTTCTAAAAATTGCTTCCTTTTTTCCTCTCTTCTCCATCATAACATTTGTTTTGTTACAGGCTGCAAATGTGCTTTTCCGACTGCACTTTGTCACCCACAGATTCCACTGCACAGTGGGTGGAGAGCTGGGGATTTGTGTTCTGTTTTCATGCAGAGCTGTGCATTAAAAAATGTGCTGCTGCTGTTGTATTGTGAGCAGAACATCTTACCCAGACAGATAAATGAAAGTCTTTCCAATCTAAACGAAACTAAATAAACCAACTTGATTACCTTCTATTCAGAAAATAGGAATATAAAGAAGAAAAAAAAAAAAGAAGAAAATGAAAAAAATCATAAATATCTGGTGATACCTCTGGCATGTATATTTGGTTATGGTTCCATTTATAATAAACTAAAATCTTGTGCTTTAATGAAGAGACAAGAGGCATCAGTTGTGCCCCTTGTTATTAGTTCAACTTTCCATTATGAGTAATTCTGACCTGTATAATGAAATCAGATTATGTGTGAAAAATGAAGCAATGCTGTACTGAAATGCAGTGTGAAGGTCAAATGTGGATTTGTAGCTGTGGGAGACAACTCTTTTTCAAACAGAGTGAACAAAACATTTCTGATTCTGAAATACAATTCAAGAGGGAGATAAAAGGAACAAGGAAAGAGAGGTATGGCTTGAACACCCAAAAAGAGAAGGAACTGAAAAATGCCATTTCCTAAGACAACCTATGACACAGAACTTGATTCCAGTCACTAACTCTTCTTCTGTTTTGTTTTGTGTACACAGGGAATTACAATACTCATCAAGGGTCTGGGTCAGGCCCCTAGTGTTGTGAATGAAAACACATCCACTGCCTGTAGTGGTAGCTCATCATCCAGGGCTTCCAGAGGTTCATGCTTATTTATAAGCAGATTGTTCCTGGATTCATTTGTATTATTTAGAGGTGAAAAATGTCACACTGATGCTTAGGAAACGAAATTATGTGACAATATTTGCTCTGCATTTAAATGTTTAAGTTCTGTGTGGTGCACTTTAAGTGAAACACAGACATTCTGAGAATGATTATGGCATTAATCAAATGCCCTCCATGTGATTGGTAAGGATTTTATACATTTAAAACAAAGTTTAAAGAGTTTGCTTTTTCTTTCTTTTCCAAAATTTTAATTTTGCAAAAGGTCAAGAAACTTTGAAAAAACCATGATTTTAAGATTGTTGAATATAGTTGAAAAGAGCAAAGCCAATAAAGAACAAAATGTATTTCTAAATAACTATTTAAGGATGAAAATGTTTAAAATCTGCAAGTGTTGCCAAGAATTATCTAGTTTGCTGTAGCAAATAGTCACCCTCTTGAAAATTGATGCTTCTATTAAAAAAAACAAAACTACCACATTCTAAATTCACTCTCAATAAAGACTGCAGGTCTGTTCAAATTTAGAGAAAAGAATTATGTAGTTCAGAAATTATTCCAAAAGGATGGAACAAGCAAGACTTGAACTGAAGACACTGGGTCTGGGAACGTGTATCCTGCTGACCACAAGGAACAAGGTCTCAGATACAAATCTAGGTACCGGATTTTCCTTTTTTTGTAAACCCAGGAAAGGTCAATTCCCATTTTGATCTTTGAAAGAGCAGAATAGCTCATATTGCTCTGCCAGGCAAGGTTTGCTTCAGTTCTGCCCCCCACTGCCTCCACTTTGGGAAGGTTTGTGGGGCTGCCTCCCTTCTTCCGAGTGCACCTCATCAAAGGCTTACATTGGGATACCCCAGTATCAGTGGGAGAATAAATCCCACAAAAGGTTGAAGTTTCATCTATTTTCCATCAAAGTTGGAAAAAATATGACTCTTAGAAGGAAGTGTAAATTCCGGTCAGTCAACAATGACTGAAGTGTTTTATTTTTGCTGGCGCTGATGTCTCAATTTATTTCATATTCTTAGCAGGCTATCTTAACTGCTTCCCTTGCACTCTAACAAACTCATCTTTTTCCATTCATTAGTGGTTTATCACATTTTGCAGAAGCAGGTATGAGGGTACAAGATGATTTTCTATTGAGTGATGTGTATTGTTAAACCAATGCTGACTTTCAGTGAGGAATTAGTTTTTGTCTCTCCAGCTGGAATATTAGTTTAAGTTGTGAGGGACTTTGACATCTTTTAGATGACATGAAATGTATAAAAGTGTATTTTATTATGCAGATAAGCAAAATAGATCCTAAAAATGCTTTTACACAACCCACACAACTTCATGTGTTAGTATGAGGAACCTGTAAATTGTCAGCACTAACAAAATAATTTGCTGAGCTGCCTCTTTAGGACAATTATGCATTACTGTGATAATAATTTTTGGTCTATAAATACAATTCTATGTAAAGAAATATCTATGTCACTAGATAGCACTGCATCAGTGGCATCTCTTTATTGAAATTCTTGGTTTAAAATGGTATTTCTGTTTTTAATCTGAAGTAAGATCAAAATAAAAAAATGCAGTAGGGGAATGATTGCTACTCTTGATTGGGTTTCTGTCCTCAGAGTAAACCAAAACACAGTTTACTAGGGAAAGATGAATATCATGGATTTGAGGTTATTGGGAGCTTTGCCAATTTTTTAATTAAGATATAGGGAGTCACACTTAAAACCTCAGGAAACCGTGGGAGAAGAGGATTGTAGACTGCTCCGTTCCACACAGCTCACACCTCTTCATGGAGGAATGTTGGTTTCCAGCAAAGCAAAATCTAGCCTTTCCCTGATCTGAGCTTGTCAGTTTGGTCTGCAGTGGAAGGCTTTATCAGGATGTCTGATTAATTGTATATCATAATGTCTGAGGCAGCTGTAGACTTCAGTTAGCTGTCACTTATCCAAGTTTACCCAAAACTGAATAGCAACTCCTCTGGCAACTAATCTTTTTTTATACTAGCTCAAAATGAAACGGTGCCGAAGAAAGGATCTGAAATTTGTCTCACTCTGGCAAAGGTATAATTAGCTGGTTTATTTGTTTGCAGACTATCTGTGTTGTGTTGTATGCTTTGTTAAAAAGATGGTTGACAAGTTAGAGGTCTTTATCTTGGCTCAGATCTCTCCAAAATGGCTGCTTCCCTTTCCACTGGCAGAATTCAGGACACCAGATGTCAGGTGTCAGGGACTGCAGGTGAAGCAGGGGTCAGGGGCTGCAAACAGAGGTGTACTGCAAGGGGAGAGAAGGAGAGGTGTTTGGGTAGAGGAGGAGACCTGCCTGCTACAAGGACACTGAGCCTGTGGAGACTTGCCCACGTAGTCAGAGATGTGTGCCAGGGCTGGGCTGACCCAGTAAGGCACTCTTTCCAAAAATCTTAGTCTCACCATTGCTGAGATTTCACTACCTGATGAGTAGTTTCTGCACTGGGGGTTAGTATTTTGTGCTGTCGTAGAAATTGGCATTGAAGAATTGGAACCTTTTGCTGTCTCTGCTCGTCTTGGTGAACAGGTGATCCCTTTCCTCGCGAGGCTCTGGCTGCCCAGGCATCCACCACGCTCACCTTCAGAGCGAATTTTAAGTCTAAGCCACCTAGCTGAGAGGTGCAACTGTCTGCCTTTTGCAGACATATTCCTTCACATATTCCCGTGTGGATTTGATTCTAGTTCCATGTTCCAGATCAGCTGGAGGGAGACTCCAGCTCGAAAGGGAACAGGGATGTCACAGAAGCCCAGGACTCTGTTGTAAGCAGCTGATACAGCGAGTTAGAAGCTGATGATGTGTTTGAGAACGAGGTGATCCCCACTGGAACTGACTCAGAACTTAACATCTCACAAGGCTTTCTCAAGTGTAATGGAATACATTTCTTTTAGTACTCAGGTTATTTCTTTTACAAGAACTGACTGAGAGCCCCATGAAAATGGGTCCCTTTGCCCAGAAGGCTGCCCAGTTTTCTCTATTTTATCGATGCATACACAACAGTGCAAGGCTTAGAGTCATGGAGTCTTGACAGTGCTTGCAGAGGCTGAACCATATTGTCCCTGCCATAGCACTGGCAGCCCTAAAAAGTAAAGTTTGTGTGTCCCACCTAATCCAGCCTTTTTGGGATTATGTAACTTCAGGTCCACAGCTCTGTGAAAGTTTCTGGGACTGAAAATTGCTAATCCTGCATGACATGCTAGAGTGTAATAGTTCTTTGTGAAGTGCTTCTTGTACAGTGACCACAACAGAGCAGTGTTGGAGAGGAAGAGGATTGTAGAGTGAAGGCTCTGTTTTACTGAATGCAGAGTCCTTATCTCACAGAATTCATCTATTTTCAAAAGTCAGCAACCAGCAAAATGCTTCTCCAATTTTTTTTATCAGGCATCAGATGGTGTTTAAATGATTATAAGCATGTTATGAAAATTGATCTGTGCTCAACTTTATAGTGCTGCTTTATAGTTGGAACTAAATCAGTATTGATTTTATATTTTTGTATTAAATTATATATCACGGCTTTAAAGTGCCAAATGCATGAATAAATAGAAACCAATTTTAAAGCAGTTTGTGGCACATGTTTTTCCAGAAGGTGGCAGCTGGGGGGCTCATACTACTACATCATACATTCAGACTACTACAGTGTGAACCCTTTGTGTAGGGAAAATAAGATTATGACAGAGAAGAAAGCCTCTACTCACCACCACTCACATTTGAATTGGGAGTTGCACTGGAATCTTGTTCTTAACTCTACTAATGGTATAAACGTTTTTCCACAAGAAAAAAAAATCAGAATATTTAAGATATCTATTTGTATTGATATTTATTTTCTATGCATATATATATATACACACATAAATATAAGTGAAAAAAGCAAAAAGTCTGCAGAGAGAAGAGATAGGAAACCAAGACAAAGCAGGTGGGTCTATGGCTGAAATCCAAAGAGGAGGCTGATGTGGCAGTTAGGTGTGGTTTGGAAGACTCCAGTGTAAGGCTATAGAACTTTTGCCAAAGAGCAGAAATTCACCCGGTGATCAAAAATTATCAGAACAAACTGGGAAATAATGGGGGAAGAGAGGGAGACTGTGATGGTGATAGAAGCAAATTCCTGCACAATTTTTAGAAGAAGGTTTTTTAGACTGATTTTTGAAACTATAGGAGAGTTTGTTTGAAGTGATGACTTGGCAAGTGTAAGAAGGTGGGTGGCAGCTCCCAAAAGCTGAAAAGCTGGAGCTTGCTGAGGTCAGAAAGAATTTTGCAGCTGTTGAGATTACAGGCTACTTGGTGGTAATATACTGGCTTTTCCTTCTCCTGAGCATTATTTTGAGTCAGCCATTATACACTTGCACCTTGACAAGGATGGCTGCCCTTTTCTAGAGCACCTGATTTTCTCAAGAATGTCATTCAAAAAAATTGGAAAAATGGCAATTTTTCATTCTAGGGGGAAATTTGACAAAAGGGAGGTGTTTAATTATAAGTAAAACCAAAAAGGTTGTTATTTCCAAAAGAATGACTATATATTTAGGTATTTAGGTTAAACTTTCTCTCTTCTAGGTTAGTTTTCTTGAACACTTTAAAGTACAAACAATTTAAAATCTACTTTTCTTCACAAGTAATTATGAAAGGTCCAGCAGAACAGTGTGTGCTTTACATCAAAAAGTGAAAAATATATTTCAATGGCCATTTCCTGATTCTGGTAGCTGGAAATATGAAATACCAAGTTTTGACAGAAATTTCTAGTTAACTAAAAATGTTGTACATTTATGTGCACTGAAAATCAGAAAATAGTCTTGCTTGTGATGAGCAGCTTTGATGTTACTGGATTATTAAAGTCAGTTTTGAGAACAGACTTTACAAACAAAATTTTTTTAGCAGACCTGCCAAATCAGCAGCATTAGTTTCAAATTCTAGTTGCATTTGTGCACCCTCTGTATTAAGAACAATTATAATTAACGGTTTCTGTGGGAGACTCTTCATTTTAGCTTTAAACCTTCACAGGAATCTCCAGAAGAGCTCAACTGATCTCAGTTCTATGAAATTTAATTGGCTTTAACACGGTTCCTGCTAATAAAATAGAAAAGTAATGTATCAGTAGGTGTCCTCCCTTGTTGCTTTCTCCTATTACAGCGATCCCACATTGGACTGTGAGAGCAATTTGATTCGCAAGTAAATCAGGAACACTTTCTTAAAGGGAGGTTTGTGAGGCGCAGCACTGCTGCAGAAAGTAGCTTTGATTAGTGAGTAGTTGACATTCTTCCCTGAAAAGCCTCATGTTAGAGAGAGCATTTTACAGTATTTCAGGTGGAGAAATTAAAAGGCTATTGATCTCTTGTTCGTTAACGATCTTATTACACTTTTGCTACACTGGCTGCCTTATACCCTGTCAAAATTCACCCTCAGCTGCCTGTCATGCAGCTGGATACTTTCCAGCATCAGCCCTGTAGGATAATATGACATTTTTTTACTTTCTGCCTTAAACTGTTGTGCAATCTTGTCCTGTGATATTTACACTTATCTAGAAGCAGTTGCATATCAGCACTTAGTGAGAGATTCCCTAGACACGCTTGAGTTGTACAAATGTTAAGGCCCCACACTTACAGTAAATATTCCAACACTCATACAGTATTAATAATACAAATTCATAATATTTATAATATGTCCCAGGGGAGATGAAGGGCGGTTTGCTTGAGTGTATTGCACATCGTGTCAAAAAGATTTGGAAACAGCTGCTTTTTTTCCCCAGCTCATGGCAGCTGATGGATGCTGCTGCTCTTGGAGACAGTGCTGTCTGACATCAGGTAATAGATGTGCTGCTAGAGAGCTACAGCGTCCCTCGGGCCACAGGGAGCCTCGTGGCTCAGCAATTCAGTGTGATCCAACACAAGCATAAGTCATTAACACTGCAGGAATAGCAGCTGTAGGAAAGCCAGTACACCCAGTGCCAAACCTGATGATGATTTTGCCACTGAAAGTTCACTGAGAGAAAGCGGTGAGTGAGTCACACCTGTTGGGAAATACTGTGTCATTCTTATTTCCCCAAGATAAATTGCACATTGATCAAAGACAGATCAGAAACTTCTGAGAGAAAAATCTTGGTGACCAGATGCCGTATTTTTATTGTGAATTCTATTAGGTGAGCCCAAACCTCAGCTCTGCTGCTTTTATATTTTAAAAATAGTAAAGATAGGGTATCCAGGGAAAAGCCTCCATCAAGCAGTTAGGATTAGGGTTTATGGGAAAGATCCTAAATGGAGTTAGGGATTCAATCTTTTGAAAATCCTGTCTTAAGACTACATGAGGTTTCAGCTTCCAAAGGACAATATGTTCATAAACACTTAGAGCATCTGCTGGGTGACCCAGGAAAAGACAGTGGTCTGTATAAGCACAAGTACAGTGCAAATTCATGTGTTTTACCATTTTAAAATACTTGACATTTTCATTTTGTAGTAAGGGGTTTTGTTCAGGACAGCAATATTAATTCTGGCTTTCTCTAAATTTTGACTAAAAAAATCTCATTCTAAATGTTTTATTCAAAAAATATTTTAAAATAAATATTTTTTAATAAATATGCTAACTACAATCAGGTTGGCTGCATGCTAGTACTTAGCCTTGAGGCAAAAACTCAAGGATGTCTTATTAAACCCACCTGCAGGCAATTTTAGATATTTTAGCTTTTTTTTTCTGTTGAGTACCTCATCTTCTACTAGTCTCCCTATAATACACTACTATGTGCTTTCTAAACAAATGGGGCCTAGGTTAATATTTTATTTGACAATGATTAGGATGCAACAGATGAGGGGCTTTGTTTTGGTAGATTTTAACCAATGATACATCTCTGAATCCCACAGTCTGTGATATTTAATTACTTGGAACGACTTTAAACAATAGGACACCTATAAGTAGCTGTAGGTCCTGGGATATCAATGAAATGGTAACTTTATTAATAAATCACTGTATATAAGCATCAGAGGTAAGAACTAAACCAATGCCTTCATAATGCCTTGTGACTGTGCTCACAGGAGTTGACCCCGTGAGGTGCATCACAGAGATGCAATAGCTCACTCTTCTGTATAAAAATTACATTTGCGCTTTGGTAGAGATTTAATGTATACAAAATATATTTCTATATAACTTGATGAGGTGTAACTGTTTTTGAGCTAACTCTGAAGTGGAGTAGATCAATTTAGGTGTTGCTGTTCAGGAGATGTAGATTTCTTTAGGAGTCACAAAATACAGCAATTTTTTCCAAAACCTCAGTGGATGTACAGCTGCCATCTGAACTGATTGAAGCTGACCAGAGGGGTTATGTTTGTTTGAGTTCGGTGCAAAGATCCTGCAAATTTGTTTGCCCACCCTCCTAAATGAGCATAAACATTTGTCGATGCTTATAAACTGGTTATCAATTTTTAAAAAGGGGATAAAGCATATTAACAAGGTCTTTTTCCATTCTCTGAAGGGGTGAGGGCTGCTTCACTTATCCAATTTATTTTTTATAGAGGCTTTGGATGGGGGAAGGAAAGGGAGAAAATTGTTTCCACTGGTGAAGAGGAGGATGCTAATACTGCTTTTGCTGGCTTTACTCTATTGCAGAGTGGGTAAAGCTCCATTTCTGTTGTGTTTGAAGGACATGTTTCAGAGAAAAGGGATGAGCATTCTTTTTACCCAGACCATTATCACACAGTGGTCCATGAGTGTGGAGGCTGGGAACCTCCCCTGGAAGTCCACTGCCCAAATCCCATAAACAGGGGTGCAGCAGATCCTACCCCTGTAAGCAGAAGCTTGGCTGTTCTTTTAGACTGCGCTCGTGGGGGGTGAGAAATAAAGGTGATGAGAACATTAAAAATAAAGTCCAAACTGAGCTGTAGAAAGGTGATGTTTGTAGCACCTACTATATGCATATGTATGTGTGCCATCGCAGGTCGCCAAAGGATTTAAACAGAGAGTTGGAAAGGAAAAATCTCTACCTGTATTTTATCATAGTGATGGTCCTGGAAATGCCTTTATATCTCTCCAGATTTATCACTGGAAAAGTCCCTTTGCTCTCATTTTGTGCTAGTCTTGGGGCTCAGCTTTTAATGCAGCCCTATAAAAACAAAAACCTGTAATACATGCCTGATTTCAGCTGTAAAAAGGCTTTTGTTCCTACAGTGGCCTCCCTTTGCTGAAAGTCTGCTCTGCGTGAGCTTTCTCAGTGTGTAATTACTTGAGGATCTATAGGTAAGACTTTTCAGTACTTAAATAACTGCTATATGAAAACTCCATGGTGAGGCCTTTCATAAATCAGTGGAGGCTTTGGTGCAATTGATTTGATGATGCAGTTCACTCTGGGGGCTGTGAATGGTGGAGTCTAATGAAGAGTATTGAAAAAGTTACAGGAATTGCTCTGTGTGCTTTTTGTTTTGAGGCTGATGCTTGAATGATAGAAACAGTCAAGTTATTAAACCAAACACCTTTCATTTGTATTTACAACACATATATCTTCATTTCAAAACACATGTTTGTCCACATTTTTTTGGCAGCACAAAAATTATGATTTGTGACTAACCACTATAGGTTTCTCTTTAATGTTTTTTCTCATGCATGTATTGCAAAAAATATTCAAAAATTCAGTGTAGATTTTTGCTAAGGATGATCATAAAAGACCACAGTGCTCAGAAATCCTTTGGCTGCTGTTACTTGTTTTCTTTTCCTTTTCCCTCTCTTGCAAGGAGTTCTTGAGGCTTGCCTGAGTTTTGCATTGCACTACGGGGGTAATATTTAAGCCCTGTCATGGATTTTTTTTCCTGGTGGATTTTTTAAGCTGTCAGCTTTGCAGCAGAATGGAAAGCAGCAATTTTCTATATGGCATTTTAGCATTAAATTCTCTGAAGGCCTCTGTTTTTTCTCTGTTTACAGAGAGAAAGCACAGTGTTATTCAATATTGGGCCAGTTTTTCCACAATATATCAGTGAAGCCCTTTCTTGTGAAGGATGGGGCTCAGCAAGCCTTCAAGCAGCAAAGCTTTCCTTTAGTGAACATGGTTCTTTTTGATGTCTGTCAGTCTTTTTGGAGTTATATGTCTGGATTTAAGTAAAATATACAGTAATGTTAACTTCTATTTCTTCCTTTAGTCAAAAGACTCATATTTCTTTCAATCCTTCCTTTGTTGTTTTTGTGAGGGTTTTTTTTCAAGACAGAAGAAAAGACGAAGGCAATCTTATTCTGATTTGGCTGAAGAAATCTTTAGATAGCAGTGTTAAGATTATGGCACAAAGGCGAATGCCATTGCACTCATACTGCTTTTATACAGCAATCACGTTGTACCAGAAATAATAATCTCATGGTAAGCTAATTTCAAAATGATGATAATGACATTGATCTCCTTTCTAAAGTGCTTTGAGATTTACTGATGAATGTCTCGATGCAAGAAATAGATATAAATTATCATCAAAAGCATTCATGTACAGAAATTCCAAGGAAAATTATCAGAAAATTTAGGTTCCAAAGTTTAATACTGCTATGGAAATTCTGTCGTCTGCCATTACCATCAGTAAAGAGTGAAAATGAAGATGAAAATATGCAAGGCCAGCAAAGTAACCCTATGTGTGAGCCCCCCCTGCTGCCTCTGGTTGCCATTACCTGGCAAGCCCCTTCCCATGATCACTCCAGAGCTCATTTAGGAGCTTCAGGGGGAAGCAGAGGGGACACAGTGGTTGGAATGAGGATCACATTCATTCAAGAGAGAAGTCAAACTAGGAAACGGTACTTTTTTATTCCTTCAACCAAAACTCTAAAATATATTTCCCAGAAAGGAAACAACACTTGAAAAACTTTATTAAAACTAATAATATTGGGTTTTTTCAAAGGTGGACCTATTATTTTTAGAATTTCATCAAATGTAAAATTGTATTAAAGTTATACAGGATCCTTGAATTTTTGAAATGTTGACAGAAATTTTTAATTTCTTTGTCTTTAAAAATAACCTAAAAGTCTGCTAGGACTTTTAAATGCTATGTTTCTGATAGAAATTACTTGGAAAGGCAAGTGTAAGGATTTATACTGCTGCAACCTTGCAGCTTCTTTGTTCATTTTCACCTGCTCAGCAGGAGAGTAGAGTGAAGCGAGTGCTGCAGCAGGAAGTGTAGCACATTATACCTTTTGTGCAAAAGTATCGATATCGAGGCAAGGCGATGAAGGATCAGGTCCCCTGAAAAGAGTCTGCACCAAAAGTTGTGCTCCTTCAAGTAGGAGATGGGCTGCCCACGGAAATTGTCTTTCAGACTAGATTTAAAATTTGGAATCTATGGCTAGAAATAAGACCATGACACATGCTGCAGTTCTTGGATGTGCTGTTTTGTAACTGATGCCAGTATGAGCCGCAGTACATGCTCTGTTCTGGTAATTCTGCAGAATTAATATTTGTTTGTATTTTTGCTTTCCTGGTTCAGTTCCCAATATATGCTGGGGGAAAAAAGAAAAAAAAAAAAACAAAACACTTCTCATAAAGGGTATTGGGAGAAATTCCACGCACAGACATCTATGTGTATGTCTGCCCTGATATCTAACATCTGTCCTCTGCTTTGGCACGAATGAACTCCTGCAAGAGCCAGAAATGAACAAACATACTTGGATGGGCAGAGAATAATGGAAAACCAGTGGAAGGAGAAAAACACAGAGCTAGGTTGCCCACTGCTGCAACTAATGAGCTGCAGTGTTAACAGTGTAGAGATAATGATGGCTGATTTGGGGAGGAAGATGAAACTGGGAAGAAGTTACAGAAACTGAAGCAAAGAGCAGTGCTTAATGCCAGCAGCCTGAAGGTGCTGTTTTTTCTGGGAAACCTATTCTGAACTGCTGTGTCATTCCCTGAAAGCTGGAGAATTTATGTGGATTTTAGAGACTTTGGGATTCACTGAGAGAGCCATGGGAGAACAAGGTAAAGCTTTTTCAGGAATTATCTTTAAAATATTTTTTTTTTTTTAAGTTATGTAAGATTATGTTCTCAGAGGGACTATACAGAGATTGAAGGCAAAACATATGCTGTTAAACTGTGAAAGTGATTACATTGTACCCACTTAAAATAACCCTGGAAATGCTGTTTTAGAGTAGACTTCACATTTGCTTTTAAAGAATTGTGTAGGTTTGCTCTAAATTGTTAAATAGCTGCTGTATAATAGCGTGAAAGCTGCTGAACCTCCCCAGTGTATGAAGGTGTGGGATGCTTACATAGCCTCCAAGATGAAAAGGACATTATGGGTTTTCTCTGAAAGTCATTCGTAATATTGTCGTGAGTTTTGTGGTCTTTGGCTTAGACTCAGCTGTTGTTTATAAATAGTCAAAAGAAGAAAATTATGGGCACTGCTTGGCAAAATTTAGCATTCTTGTTTTTGGGAACCTTTTAATGGCTTCACTAGCATGGCTACCAAGAATGAGGCCAAGGTTCTGTAATCTCCTTCAGATGTATGTGCTGAAAGCCTTGAAATTCTTATGCTGTGAAACATGTGGTAATATAGTGTCAAGCTGTTTTATGTAAAACTTTCAGCAATTTGGGAATCCATCACAACTGCTTAAGGAAACTCTTTGAAGGCTACCGTTGACCTTGGATTTATAACTGTCATGTTTTTGACATTCTCTTTCTTATTAAAGCTGTGTATTCACTTTGCACTGTCTTCATCACAAATACAAGATGAGATTGATGAGACCCATCCATTCATTCCAAATTTTTTTCATGACACGTCTTGCACATCTCCTGTCCCATCTCTAGCCTGTGCTTTTCATATTAAGTAATAATCTGAACTTGCATAAAAGGAGTCAACTTGCAGAGATACAAGGGGAACTTGGTCTTTCAGATAATAGAGTTTAACCTTTTGATTTCTAAATGTGATTCCTTTCAGGGATGCAAAATGGTGATATTTCTATTTGACACACAGAAAGTCATTGGAACTTGAACTCCTGAACTGGAAAGAACACAAACAAGGGACACAATCTAAAGACCATAAAAAAATAATACTGCAGTCAAAAAGGCAGGATATCATCCTTATTTTATCCAATTCCTGAAATAAAAGCCATAATTTATTGACATTCTTATCTTAATCGTGTTGCAGAACGTGAAGGACACTTCTGGGGTATGTTTAGCAAACAATGACGGTTACAGTTGCTCTGGTTTATTCAATCTGCCACTTTTCCTTTCTGACCTGTCAACGAACACTTTATTGCAAAAGCTGATGGAAAGTGACCGCTGTGCTGTTAGTGAGCTGGACATTCTAATAGTGGCACAACCCAATAGACTGCTGGGCAAGTAAAATGCTGGCTTTAGGAACACGTTCTTTGCCTTTCTCTCAGGTGAAATAAGGAAATCTTGGCTGAACTGAGCACAAAGAATGTGAGTGTAGGGAAATTGCTTTTGTGTCAACTCAGTTCACCTATTGTTATTTTTCTGCAAAGAGTTAAACAAGGCCTTTAGAGGAGGGAAAGGGGAAATGGAAGAAGGGAAATCAAGTACAGCCTTTAAGAGGTCCCTGGTGATACCTGGGTGCTTTTAATTAGGGAAGGCCTCTAGCCTGGCTCTATCCAGCCTGGCAAATAATAACCTTTCCGCTTTAATCTGTATCTGTATCCGCATAAAGTCATGTAAATATGTCTGATGTGGCATGAGAGTGGGGGAACTGCCAGAAGTGGCCAATCCTTAGTGAAAGGGACCCTGAGAGTCTGTTGGAGCTTTGTACCTCACAGATAGTAAATTGTATGAAAGGGCAGGCAGGGCCGAGCATGCACAGACACCTGTATTGATTTACCCCCTTGGTGAGTAAACACTGTTCTCATAAATGTGGTTGGGTTTTTTTTTCATTCATCAGAGAAGTTTTTTAAAATGTGCAGAGCTGATAGCTGCTGCTCTGACACCCAGACTAGACATGGCTTGTGAAAACCCAGGTGATTAAGTGAGGACATTTAAGTTTCTATGGGCACTTATGTTATATTTCATTTTAGGTAATCTCACTCAAGAATTTGTTATTTTTTTTTAGAAAAAAAAGGATATTGTCCTCCCTCTGCCTCATTTGCCACCTAAAAAAAAAAATGTTTTATTCTACAAACTATTTTTATCAAATAAAGAGAAAAGAGGGAAAATATGTGAAGAAAATATCATCTAAAGAGAGAATATATGTATAAAAATAGAAAATATATCCATTAAGGATGTAATACCATAGCACTAATACTGCCTTTAGACATTGGTGCAGCAGCCAGGGCCTGTGCCTGTTCGGAACCACCAGATAAAAACTGAAAATTATTGTGAGTTTTTGTATTTATTGGTTGCACCTAAGAGATTTTTTTTTATCTTGCACCAATTTGGCCTCTTTATCTCAGGGCTTTTGGCTTTGGTGAGCCAGCCAAGCTCTGCTTGAGCTGAATGCTGGGTGTTGCATGTGTGCATAAGCACGCAGCAAAAGCTTAGTTATTGTCTATATTATCTCTGTGCACTGGGCTGTGATTTTTCATTTCAGAGCTCTGTCACAAATTGGTGTGCTTGAACTGGTGACACAAAGGAAAGGATTTCGACATATATTGGCATGGGTTTCATTAGCCACTGCACTGCCCTGGTCTGAGCTGGTTTTACAGATAAATCCTGTATTCTTGCCCCAGAAGTAAGCAACAGAATAATTCTTTAGGGGTGTATTTTGTGTAATCCCCATATGGGAACAGTCACATCTTATTTCACTTTACAACAGCCGTTTTGTTCTGCTAAATGCTTTATTTCCCAGAGAGGTGTGAAGGGCGAAAATAGCTTTTCTTTGGTTTTTAACCTATGCTACATGTCTATGTCAAGTTATAGAAACACCAAATACATTTGCAAGCAGTTTATCTGCAGTTGCATTTTACCTGCAACTTCACTAGCCATTGTTTTAGTGACTTTCACTTTCCATAATTTCAGTAAAAGAGCTCCTCATGTCTTGTAGGATTTTTGGGGATGGGCCAAGTGAATGGCCAATGTCATGAAAGGAGGTTTGCCAACATGGGGCAGGTCAGGCTAGCTGAGCCTCCTGGTAGACGAAAAACAGAAAAGGCATCATGACATTATTGTTCTGCCTGCCTGAAGTGTTTTGGATGTTCATCACATTTCATCCCTCAGCTATTTTTATTCTCTGGCCATTGCAATTCTTTTCTATCACAAAGGCCAAATTTACTGTGTTTATGCGGATATTAACACACTTCCAGAGACAGCACAAACTGGGAGCTCTGAGGCTGTGTTTCTGCGGACGTCGCTCTTGGCATCAAAGGCGGTGTGAGCTGTTCCCTCTTTTCTCCTCTTCAACTCCATCTGTTTATTCCATTTAGCTCCAACTGTTCACTCCAGGGGTGGCTCCTTGGTTGTGCCATTTCCACTTTTTTGCAGGGCTATAGATGAACTGGTTGACCTCAGCTATATTAAAACTATACTCAGTCCTTTCTTTAACAGGATTAGTTGTAAGTTCAGTTTCTCGATGTAGTTCACCACAAGGTCACACAGACAAACATCTGCAGGACTGAGGGACCAAGGCAGAAAGAGCCACGTTGGCCTGTTTTACCTCCCAGAAATGTGTCCTGAAACTGTGATGTAAAGCACAGTGAAGCTTTAGAACCAAGTTTGTCGTTATGATCCTTTTGCCCAGACCTTTGCTTCCCTTATTAGGATGATTAGGAATAACTGTGGGACAAAACTGTGTGGTCGTAACACCTCAGAACTGCAGGGAAGGTGAATGGGCATTTAAGGATGGAGCTTGCCTTATTGTTAGCTTTGGTTTTTAAACTGTCTTCTACCCTCTCATGCAATACATTCTAGTTCCTCTTTATTTATTTCCAGTACTTTGTGAGATTGCCTTTATCATCTGATTGTTATCCCTTTCCCAGCCAAGTAGGAACTAATTTTGGCTTTCTTTACTGGCTCACCTTTTAACTTCTCTTGTTCCTGTGTTGTTTGCCTTTTTTCACACTGAATGCTGATGAGGTACTATTTGGTCTGTCTTCAGCAGTCATTTTCTGGGTAATTTCTTTAAGCAGCAAACACTAATTCCTCCCACTCTTTAAAGTGCCATATGGGATCAGATTACCAGATTAAACATGAATCCATTTTTGGATGGCATTTCTGTCCCATGCTAATTCTATTAAAATTATTGACTATCTGGCCAAAAGTACTGCTGTCTCAAGACTTACATGCAGCTATTTTTGGGCCAGAACAAGAAGGGCAAAGGGCCATTTTGAAATGTTGTTTCTAACATCTTTATCTCAAAATTTGCACTTATGCAAACATTGCTAAGTGGATTCCATTTGTTCATGTTAACAGGAACTGCTCCAAACACAAAAATATATTTTTAGCAGTTATCCTCCTATGAGGTATTTTCAGTCCCAGCTGACAAATAATTTCAAAAGATCATGTGGGGGGGCTCAGCAAGAGATTGGGGTCCTAGAGATTATCATCATCACTGAGATAGTAAAGTTGCACACATTTTAGGAGCAGATGATAGTTTACAGGCTGTATTTGATAGCCTTAAAGAGAACTAAATATTTGTGAAAAGAACTGGTATGAGCAACATGTGTAAAGGAGTAACACTCTTCTCCTGCATGACTAGTTCTGATGCATTACTGTATAGTGAGTGGACTGGGCTGGATAGTCAGGGAGGAGCAGCCTGGTAGAAATGGGATACTTTGTGTAATTCTCTCTTGAAAATGTTATGTTTCTTTGCTGAGGCTGGGTAATGCAAGGCTCAGCAGCATGGGTTTTGCTGCAGAAAGGAAGAACACACTATGTTTAGTCTGTGGCTGAAAGCTCGCTGCCTGATTTCCATACCCTACTGACTGGCTCTCCTCTCCCCTGCCCAATAGGTGTTATGATGCAGTGTATGGGAATTCCTTTATGCTGGAATCTTCTTGGGGACGGGGGACTACTCCATCAGCCAAAAATGGCATAAACAAGATTTAAAATCATTAGCATGGCTTCTGTCATTATGCACTCAGCAGATATTGTAAACTTGCAGGATTTGATTCATCATTTGCATTGGTGCAAAATTGGCCGTGACTGCCAAAAAAACAATTGACTGTTCCTTCCCAGCTGTTTCCTAATTACATTAGAATACTGTGGTGTCTCATGCAGCTGCTCGGCCATGATGTGGACCTGCGTTCTCCCACAGGGACCTCTCCAGAGCAGCAACACTTGCTTTGAGATGATATCTGTAGCAGAGGTGGCTACAGATACACAGGTACGCAGGTAGCAGTGACACTTCAGTCATGGCCAATTCGTTTCTTTCCTGGAAAGCTATCCCACAGGACACATGACTGCTGAGAAGTCAGAGTTTAGAAGAATAACACTAAAAACATCAATTCATCTCACATCATGCTGGCACGCAGCCCAGAAGCTTGTAAAAATGCAACTTCATCAGACAAAAAGGAGTTACCGGAAAAGGAACAGAACAGAGAAGAAAATACCTTCCACCTCTAACTTGGGATGTTCCTGTGCTTCATAAGCTATGTGCAGCTTTTGTTACCCTGTCTCCAGCTGGATGTGATGGAACTGGGAGAGCTGCAGAGAAGGTTCCAGCCTGAACAGAGGAATTGTGTAGTTTCTGTACAGGCAGAGACTGAATGCACCAAATCTCTTCATCCTGTGGAAAAAGGAGTCTCATGGTGTGCATAACAGTGTGAACAGCAAAGATGTAAAGGGATGTACGAAATTATAAATGATCTAGAGGATGCAGGAAGGAGTTGATCATCCCCTGCTGCCACAGAATAAGAAGTAGGGGCAATATGAAATTGCGGGGCAGTAGGAAAGCACTTGTAATTCCTATTGCAAAATAAATTGAGGATTTCATTGATATAGGATGCTTTGGATACCACATGTTTAAAGAACTTTAAGAAAAGATTGGACAAATTCAAGACAGAAGGATGCAGCAATGGTGGATAAATACAATGGTCTGGTTACAAATTCCAGCTCAGGAAAACACAAAATTCTTAACTGACAGAAACTAGAAGTATATGTTAGGGGAATATTGTCTGGCAGCTTTGGGTTAAATGAGGACAGATTAGAAAACTAATCCTTTTTTCAGGAATCTTCAGTTGTCTAGGTATTTTACATGCTTTCTTTCATGAGAATGGACCCCTGAGGCTCAAGCCTGGAAAATGATATTACTATTATTTTAATACCTTTCCCATCTTTCTGAAGGGAAGAAGTTCCCATCCCGCTCTGCTTTCAGTGTGTGCTCTGCTGGTAAACCTCAAGAAACGCAAACATCTTCTCCCTCTCCCCATCTTCCTGTCTTTCTGGCTTCCCAGACGGATGTTCTGGACTTTTTTTTTTTTTTTGGTCCATCACACTCCCTTGCTTTTTTTTTTTTCTTGTTAAGTTGAGGATTCTTGGAAGAGGACTGGAGGCAGGAACAGGTATATCCTTAAGTTAGAGCTAAAAAGCAGTTAAACTGGCTCAAGTAACAACCATGAAGGGGTACCACTCTAAAATTGGTTGTCAGTGAGGGACAATTTACATGTTCAGTAGCTCAGGTGCCTTCGGCCTAAGGCAAAGGAGAAATGAGAAATACTCTTACAGTGTGATCTGGATTTTTTTTTTTGTGGTTTTCACAGGCAAATACAGACTAAAAGCATCTTAATCAGGAGATTTTTTTTTTTCTCTGAGGAATGTTTTGTTATGTCCAGAGTCTCTACTTATGTCACAAAGAAGTTATAATCTTTTTATGCTGGAAAAGATAATAAGGCAGATTAGTGTAAACCAACAAGATGAGATTGTCTGAGTCAGAAGATGGTCTAAAACAAGGCAAAAGAAGATTGCTTTCATTGCACTAATGAGTTACTCGATGTCCAGCTAGGATGATATTGCCTCTTTTACTGCTAAAGAAGATTTTAAAGGAGACAAGTAGAGAATATTAATACATAGTATTTTATACATAAAGTATAAAATGTTTATGACACTGCCTGTTACCATCCACTGGCATTGTTTTAGCATAGGTGAGAAAGAGCAAATACTTAATATTTCTTTGGCAGCAATTAAGCTGGATCTAAACATATGTGTTGTATCTCTTGCTATGTACTGAGTCAAATGAATATACTGAACAGGGAGCCTAAAGATTGCTCATGCACATTTCTCCTTTTTTCTGTTTGCAAGTAACATATATAAGAAAAATCAGATCTCTTCTTATCTGAGGAATATGAGTTCAAAGCTTACCAACATTTAAAAAAAATTTACAGGGTATGACTTAAAGAATTCTAGACATTCTTAATGGTGTGATGGAAAGAGTAACATGAGTTAGCTTTTTCTGAAGGCTTTCATTATCCTCTGGGTTATATTGACAAAGATGACTCATGCATCTTACTAAAAATAATTTTAAATGGAAGGTGTGTGTTTGGTTTTCTTTCTGTCCTACAGAGATTATTGTAGAGGATGACACTGGCTGTCAGGTGAGACAACTAAATAGTAGGGGCAGGTAGAATAGCCTGACTTAGCTCATCATTTCAATTGAAGGGCTTAAACAGTTTAGAATTAAGAATTATTTTTTTCCTCTTTATAAATATAAATACGCTGGAGCCCCTACTCAGAATAGTGGCTCAGTGCCTTCTGAATGGTGTAAGGAGAGAGGGTTCCTGCTCTTTGTCATTCCCGTGGCTCTCTGGCTAAACATGGCCATGTGCTAAATGCTGGGGCTGCAGGCTGACAGACTCACCAGGCCATATAAGTAGAAGTCTAATTCAAACCTTATTTTTGGGACCACACAAATAAGGACAGCTGCAGCTACTGACACCTCGAAACGTGACTCTGTGAATACTAAATATTGCCACAAAAATGGCAGGGAGGCTGCTGGCATCCTTTTAAAGAGCTGCTGTTTGGTACAGAAGGGTTAAAAAGGAGAAACGCTGTGCACAGAGGCTTTGGATAATACAAAAAAGTTTGCATCTGAGCTTCTTTGTGCCACATTTCAACTCTGAAAATGTTTTGCACATCCATTTAGAGCTGTTATCACTGATAATGATGATGACCTTGTTTCTCTCTAGCAATGGAAGGTCCTTTGATGTTTTTCCTTCTCACTGATGAGAAGCAAAGTGAGGTTCTGACTCTGGAATTTCACCTGGTGAGGTAGAACTGGGTGAAGGACAGTTATACCCTATAGGATTCCCAGAGAACACACTGCACATACAGATTACATTTAAATTTTCCAGCCCAAACATTTTACATACTTGAAATAAGATCTGAACCTGACTGGAAAATTCACACTGTTTATTCTGTTTATTCTGTTTATTTTTCTGTGCAAGAGAACTGTGAATTGTGGGTAGGGTTATCCTACCTTCCAGATAAAGTATTCAGTGGAAACAGCAGGTGTGCAGCTAACATTTCACCTAACGTTTTTCTAAAATTATTTAAACTATCAAACAAGAGAAAACCATAATTCAGGTATGTTGGTAGTGTGGTGTTAGAAATATGGTGTAGGTTTGTTTCACTTGTAACTTCATCAGGATAAGGGAAAAGTTGGAAGCAGTCTTTGGTATTTAATTGCTGTTATAGTGCATTATTAGGGTTTCAAAGATACATCTTGTGAGATGGGGAAATAGCTGATCTCTGCCCCAGGTATCTGCATGTGGTCCCACACAGAAACTGGCACTTACAGATGACACTGAGCAGGAGATACGTGAGAAGGATATATCTGGATTGCATTTTTAAGCATTTTTACTTTCTACTGTGTCTTGCAGATGAGGTAGACAGCATCATCCTTTAGAGAAAATTGCTATAATAAGGAGAGTGTCTGGGAGTAGAAGTAGGATCTTGTGCAGATACTTTGGAAGCGATTTGTGAAAAAATACAGCGAGTGCAAAGAAGCTGTTTTCAGCAGTAGAGTAGGGAGGATGGGAGCAGCCACAAAGCAGGCAAAGGTCCACGATAGCATCAAGCACTGATGAAATTTTTCTTCCTGTATTGTGATTCAGAATCATCTTTGAGCAGTAAAATTCTGTAAGGTAGGAGGATGGTATAATCTGGAAGATTATTTGCTGAAAATCTGTGTTGGTTAATTCTCCCTGTTATCCTGCATGCTCTTCATAATTTTACAGACAGCATAAGACACAGTAACAGCATGACCCCTAGGGTACACAGAGCAGCAGCAAGTAAAGGCTAAGACAATATGGAACCACCTTGAAAAAAAAAAACTAAAAAAGTCTTTGTAATTTTAAAATCCCAGGGTAAAAATGTAGGTGTTAAGTCAGAATAGCACATATTTTACAGAATTCATAGTCTGATGAGTTTTAAGTGAAAAATGAATGTTCTCACCTTATATATGTCCTTGTGCATTTAAATAACAGCTACAATTCCTGTTGATGCCTAGACCTTTTGTAGAGATACCTTTCATTTCTCTTTGTTGTGCTAGGTAGTATTATGGTGTTTGTCAGTAGCACTGAATATGTTTATCTTTCAGGGCTGTATCAACAGATATTAGATTCCTGTTCACTGCTAGGAATATGGAAGTGTGCAAGTCCTTAGATCACAGATCACTGTTAAAGAGACCCCTAGTTTAGAGTACCTGTGGTTTTACCCCTCAAACAGCACACCATCAAGGGCACTTGATTTTAGAAGGTGCCTAGCCCAAATACATGAAGATTTCTACCTTCTGTAGTATCTTTTAATTATTTTCTTTTATCATTTTGAGCACATGGGAGGAATTATTCCAAAGAACAATTCTGAAGACTAGGATGAAAGCCTAGCCTTTGGATACTAAAAAAATTAAAAGCCAAGAATAAGCTTGCTTTTGTTTGCTGTAGCAAGTGGAACTGCATGAATACAGAGCACTTCTCTTTATGCTCATGAGTGCTAAAAGTATATATGGCTCCGCAGAGCAATGTTGGATATCAATATTGTATGCCTTTTCACTTTTTGTTAGAGAATGGATAATTTAGGTCTAACTTGAAAGAGCACTTGGCTCCAATGATTCTGATAATTGAAATGTATGAGAATTCTGTTTAAATACAAATCTAATCAGGATATCACTGGTAGCCCAAGTGAAATTCAGAGTGCTCTAATGCTTTGATCTATGAAGGTCTTTTCTAACAGGAAGGGGAATTAGTCTTGGTGGCTAAACAAACCAAGTTTGCTTTCTTTTATTTTCCTTTGCCTCTGACGTTTGTTTCTGTTTGAAGATCACTCCAATTTTATTCATTTTCGTTTTCTCCCTCTGTGTTCACTTCAAATGCCCCCTCTCCTGACTCCTCTGTGTGATTACTCAGATCCCTTCTTTTCCACAGCAGCAACCTGATACTGCAGTCTCACTCCTGTCTTGCAATGAAAAAACCTCAGCAGTAACATTATTTTAGAATAATAAAAGGCAGTTGCTTTATTGTAACTTAAAAATTGAGTAGTTCTAACTGTGAAAGAAGTGCAGTCTCAGCAGCTCTGGGTCTGGCCTCTATGGTAGATTATTATCTGAGCAGTTCCTTTTTGGGGGAGAGTACCAGGAGCCAGTCCACAGCTGACTGAAACAGATGACCTCCTAATTCACCACATCCAGAAGGAAATCAACTGAGGTTTCTGGACAGTCTGTTCTTTGGTTTTCATTGCCTCCATGTGATTAATGTGATGTCTTTTAGAAGTCTTTTCTCATCATTGTATTTCCTTTGTCACAGGGTCCATCACACCACAATTCACTAAAATACCCTACATTTGTTAATGACATCTCTAACTTGATGCTTCTATCACTTTTGTAACAAAAAGGCTTTCCACTTCTGCTAGTAATTCCCATTTATGGAAAGAGAAGGATAATTCAATGGCTTTGGTACTTTCCATTATTCAGAATGACATAAAATTACTTCTTTTCAGTGCAGCTTGCTCTCTTTGACCCAAATTTACAAGGCCTCAATTTTGCCCAAGTCCCTATGTTTGCTGCTTACTCTTGACTGACATCTTCTTATCAACCTAGACCTTCTGAGGGATATTCAATAAAAAAGGACAAACTACAAATAATAATGCATATTTCCTTGCCTTCTGTGTCAGAGTGGGTATATATGGACAGTCCACTGTT
Source organism: Bombycilla garrulus (assembly GCA_013400315.1). NCBI lineage: Eukaryota > Metazoa > Chordata > Aves > Passeriformes > Bombycillidae > Bombycilla > Bombycilla garrulus. Next base: position 200,779 of record VXBU01011434.1, on the reverse strand, counting down.
CTGCTAGACACAAACAGTTTAGTTCAGAATGAGGTAATAGGAGTGTAAGTGGAAATCACATTATTTGGTTCTCATCTTAGAGTTGTAAATTGTTGTTATTATTTTTATTACTATTATTACTGTGCCACTTTTCTTCTCTTCCTCCTGTTGTGCTGATAGAGTTGGGGAGTTTCTCAGTGAACCAAACCAGAGAATTTAGCCTTATATGGAAATGTTACTTTCATTTACAGGGCCTCAGACCTTTCATGTAGCTATACAACACCAGTTTGGTGGCACCTGATTAAATTCTTGCCATATAGAAATATCTAAGTTAGAAGATAAGAGAATTGTAACTCTTTCATACACAGTTTGAATTTTGCTCCTAGCTTTTTAGCTTTTTTTCTTCTTACTATTTTTTTTCCCATCTCAGACAGATGAGTTTTGAGGAGGAGCTGTACTAAGGGAGACTTAGATTTTTTTTCCTTCTTTTGCTTTTTACAACTTGTTCCTCATATTGTATTATTGTCATTCCAACACTTCTGGTTCAGTTTACCTGAGCCGTTGTCAGCAGGTTGGTTTTTTTGTGTGTAAGGTTTATGTCATAGTTTGACTACTGCCATTTTAATGTCTGTGTCAATAGGGTCTTAATCACACTGAAATCTCTGGATCTCTTAGATTTACCAAGAGTTCTCCAAGGAAATCAGAATTGCAAAGGCTGAAGAAAGCCCTGGAGGCTTTCCGACTTAATTAGGAGTGAACTCCTTCCCCGTAAATGAAGAGGTTCTTTAAAATGACTTAGAGTCTCCATTGGCATCTTCTGACAGTGTTATGATGAAGTACAAAATAGTATTAGAATGATGTTCCCCTCTCGTGACACTCTCTTTCTCTCATATGTCTTATGAAAATAGCCATATTTTGTGAGTACCCATAGCATTATTTTCCTTGTACTCAGAGCAAAAAAAATAAAAAGGAAAAAAGAAGTTACATAATTTTTTAAATAGTGCAAAACAACAGATCTCTGTAACATTACAATCTGAGCTTTTGTGTTTTTGAATACAACGTTGCAAGTGTGAAACAATCATTGATGGAACAGCTTTTTAATGAATGGATCAGATTAAATGATTTATAATAGACTTAATCTTACAAAAGGCCACATACTAAACACTTAGATTATGCTGCTGTAAAAAGCAAATCGTACATCCTAACGTTTACTGTTTTATTAATCACCATTTTCTGCAAAGAAGATGTGATTTTGTGCACTGGTCAGGTATTCCTAAGTACCACAAACTTCTGAAAAAACTGTTTTCCTTCAGACTGACTGAGCAACACCAAATTTGAAGTAATGGCACATAAGCTTCAGACAAGTATGAGACAAGCAGTTCATATTCTCCAAAATTAGCTCAAAACCCTTTTCTTTATGGAGGATTTCTCTATACATCTTCCTCCCATTTCATTTAACAGGTAAAACATTGCCTAACCTTCTAGTGATATATCATATATCACACACAGCAGCATCAAAACACAGCTTTTCTTTTTCATTCCAAAGAGGAAGAGTTCCATTCCAAATGAGCTACATGTGGCTCACCAAAGTAGACATGAAATATCTATATGAAGGTGGCTGAAGGAGCCTGGAATTACACTGGTGTTGGGGCTCTTGCTTCTAATAATGACTTCCTGTTTGGAGAGTAAAAGGTTTTATATGTTAAATAATCACAGTGAAGTTTGGTAAATATTTTAAATTGAAGTTCTACTGAGGAAAAAAATACCAAGGAAAATTTCTGAAGACATTTCTAATGCAGCTGCAGGATGTATGGAAAAGCAGATGCAAGGCCCACCCAATTGTTTTTATTTTCCTGTAGTTATTCCAGGTATTTGACTGGCACAATTCAGTTATGAAGATTTTTTCCATGATTTTTTTCATCTATTTCAGCAATAGGAGAGAAGCTCAAGAAAAGGGAGAACGTGCAAGTTGCTGCTGTTAGACAGTGTTAACTGAAGGCGCAGGTCATTTTGCAGGGTAGATTGTTATCCAGTTTTGTAATTAATTCCTGTTACAATAAAGCCCTTTCTGAGTATTCTAGGTCTTCTTTTGCAGTGCCATTATAGATATTTTTTATTTGCTGCATAATTCACTGATGCCCAGCTGCAAAAATCAAGGAGACCTCCATCCAAACTTCGGCCCCAGCATGCCATCGTGGATATTCTGCAGTTGAGCTAGTGATCCGCTAATGAGTCTTTTCTAATTATTGATCCTTTTTTTTTGACTCAAAGCTGTTTGGAAACTAACATTAAGCAGAGGTTTAAGTGCAAAATATAAAGGCATCTTATGATCTGCTTTTGAAATAACACCGAATTGTAAATGCAGCTCATCTGTTCTTTCACTGCAGTTGTGCAGAAAAAGAGAAATTACTTGTTTATTTCAGGACAGGGGTGTTTTAATAAAAAAAATTAAAAATTAAAATAAAAAAAAGAAGAATGAAACAGGGTGAGTTTAGCCATTACTGCTTTGATTGCTGCTGGCTCATTAGCATTGGCCACGCTCCTTCAGATTAGCAGTAATTAAACTGTGAAATCAGACCGATTGCCTTAAGCTGAGACACCATACCAGGCTGTCAAGAGAAATCACAGGGGATAAATCAAGGGCCCTGTGCATCTCAGATCACCCTTGGCATGGGTGAGAGTGTGAGAAGTGGAATAATGAGGACATTCAGTTTTTTGTATCTGGTGAACTCTCGGCAGACAAGCTTTGGAAGCGTTGTCATGACAATGACAACAGCAAGGATAAACTCTTACTCCCACTAGCTGTGGTTAATGAAGATGATAATGAAAAATTATGCCAACATTACTGCAATTTTTTTATTCCGACTGGCACTTGTAACCTTACGCCTAATGACACAACACAATACTGACAGTAATTGTGCATTGATAAATGGGGTAAAGATGCCGAAAAAATGTCTGACTTAAGGATATACAAGTTTAGTTAGCTGAGTAATTTCTTTCAATAAGCATTTGCTTTGTTCTTTGAACTCTCACTAGGTGGTTTTGGACTGTGCATGCCAAAAAACATCTCTAATCACTTTTCATTGTTTACTATAGAATAGGCCCAGCAATTAAGGAAAAGAGTGCCCGTGTTTTATTTCTTCTAAGCAGAACAAACGCGATCAAGATAAATAACAGTAATAAAACAACAATACTTTTTACAAATTCTGAATGGGTTTACAAATTCAGTGTTTGTTTAACTGCTGGTTTCTGGGACATCCAGTTTGTCCCACTCCAAGTGTAAAGCTTTGGTGGATAAATCTCCAATTACATTATGTAATGGCTGTCTCACCCCCACATTGCCCCTGCATAAATGTCACCGTTTATTCAGATTGCATTAGCACTTACGTAAGTGTCTCTTTCAACCACAGCTCCTAAATCCTGGAACGTGGGGGAGGATGGATGGATGGATGGATGGATGGATGGATGGATGGATGGATGGATGGATAGATAGATAGATAGATAGATAGATAGATAGATAGATAGATAGATAGACAGATAGATAGATAGACAGACAGACTGAGGATATGTTTCAAGAATGTAGTTAAACCATTGTAAAAACTTTCTTATGACCTATCCCAGCTATATGTGTCCTTTTACTTTCTTACATTAAACCCATGATCAGTCATTCATGGTGAACTAGTCCATGATGCCAAATGGACAAAAATCTGCTGACTACATATTCTTTATCGTCTCTTGGTTCTGCTGCCTGATCCAGATGAGGGCCAGTGATGGGGCAAGAGAAGCAGCAAGAGCATGTAGGCAAAAATGGCAGTGGCAGCCCACCTAACCAAAACCTTCCCATCCTACCTTAAAGCATGAGGGCTGCTCATGATGTTGTGGAAGGATTTGCACTAAAAACTCTCACTGCCTTCCAGTTAAGCACTATGAGACCATAATCCCGAAGAGGCTTGTGGAAGCGGTTCAAAAAGGGCTCACAGTGAGAGCAGAGGCAGCCACCAGAGCTTTTGCAAGCACATCTCACGGGGATTCCCAAAGGGCCATGGCACCTCAGGAATCCCTCCTGCTCCCTGGGCCGCCTGCTTCCCGCTGATAGAAGGTTCATGCTCTTTCAACAAGCAAGCGTGATCTGGACAATACAGAATAGCCAACTCTTTCAATTTATGTAGTGGATTCCAACTCTGCTGCAATCCAGCATCCACACATCCACACACCACTTGGCTTTAAAGAATAGCCCGATTGAATGTGTGAGTATGCTGCAGCACAATAACCTCTCTGGGATTAGACAAATAAATGCAAATGAATCATTTAATGCAAACAAATCACTTAAAGGAGTAAGTGTTGTTTTATTTACTCCAAAACTACCTAAAAGAATAGCTCTTTTGACATCTTTAGTAAAGTGTTTGGGGTTTCTTTTCTATGTAAAGTTCTACTGTTGCTCACCAGTGGCCTCATTCCATCAAAGCTTTAGAAATCTAGATTGTCGGATGTGGGATTTTTTTGTTCAATCGCTGTTTGTTTTGTTTTGTTTTAAGAAAAAAGATTAATCACAGAGCATTTGGAGGTGTATCAGATATATGAGGGTTTCTCCTTGACTAAGTGGTATTTGTCTTTTCAGTTCTTGAAAGGCAGTATTAAGACAGCACAGTAGTGGTTGTGATTCATGGTTGCAATTCTCTTTTTATTGCTGAACACCAGCAGTGAATAGGAGCTGCAGAAGGACACGTTTCCAATTGCTCTTTCTCAGAGTTCTCCATTGCTTCTTAACAGAGACATCTCTGTCTCTGCAAGTGAGTGTAATACAAAATCTTATGCAAAAATAAATGTGTGTATATACATATGTACACATATATACACACACATACACCGAAGAAAGATTTCTTTACTCTTTCAGCGACGCTCTGTTTTAAAGTTGATTCAGTGTCTGCTGCTTTTTTGCCAGTCTTCTCAATAGAAGAATAAAGTTGATTTAACCATTAGAGAAAGGTATTACACAAATCAATGTCCAAAGAATATTGAATGTTTTTCAGGAAGATGTGACTTCACTCCTGAATCTGAAGTGGTGGTCTCCTTGTGCAGCATGACAGAAATGGCTTAGCAAGGCAAGATCATATTTCCCTCAGCATGCAGTAGGTTCAAGTAGGAAATTTAGAAACTGAGTACTGCATCCTGAAAAGAAGCTTTTTCCTGGGCTGTGGTCTTTGGTCCTTTGTGAGTTTGGGTCCTAATGCTGTAGTGGGATGAACCAAAGTTTGTGGTTTGTGCAGGTGCAGAGCTTGATGCAACTCAAGTGGAATCTCTGGTCCTTCAAGATGTACTTGACTATTTCTTCATAAAATGGGATGCTGATGGGGGAGGAGAAGAAAAGTCTCAATTACATTATCATTGAGTATCTTTAACCTTTATCAGCACCAGTTTTAAGAGAGAATTTTTTAAAAAGTGAGACAGGAGAAACATCAAAATACTCTGCCTAAACATTAACACAGGGCACAGCTCCCAAATTGACAGAGAAATCAGTGCTAGGGAGAAGTCAGGAATAAAGGATCAAAAGCAGACACAGTCTCTGAAGAAAGAAGGATAACAGTACAGAGCACCATGCACTGAGTGAGTTTGATATAAAGCATTTTAAAAGAAAACTCCATTTACTTTAGAGACTGACAAAAGTTTATACATTCATGAATGAGCTCTTTATGTATTTAAGAGGGATGACAGCAGACAAAGGGAATATTTGATGAATGTTAAGGCAAGATTCTGAAAGTCAGAGATCATTGAGAGAGGACAGAAGGTTTTGGCTTTTTCTTACAAATAGCTGCATCTGTTTGGCACTCTGTGTTTCCATTCTGTGTGCTAGAATTGCGAGAGAACTAGAAAAGGTATTTGGGAACTGAGTGAAGAACTTAAAAATGTAAAAGGTTTAGGAAAGCTGTGCCTCACATCCTTTCATAACTTGCTTTTCATCTTGCCCTAGAATGGAGTACCCTGGCTAAAATTAGCAGCTAGCAGAGACAGGACAGTTGTAGGGATATAAGACTGTGACTTGAATTCATTGAGAACAAGTGGGAGAGAAAACTGAGGTAGTTTTTATATATTTTTGGGGTTATATATTTGGTTATTAAGACTTTTGATGGAGATATTTATTTCAACTCTGCCCTGTGTGAAGGTCAACGGGAAAAGATTGTATACCTGTACTTCAAGGCCATCCCTTTGCAGACTGATATCTCAGCAGTTTGAAGGGGCTGACTGAGACATGGGCCCAGGCTTTAGCTTTTCCTTCTGTCCAGGGGCAGTAACTTTGGCAGAAAGATGGGAAAAATAACTGAGAGCAGTAACATCTGAACAACCTCAGCAAAATTTGCTGAAGTTCATCTGCTACAACATATCTTTTTTGTTAAATCAGCAAATCTTGAGGTTTCAAAGTTCTTAATTATTTATGATGGAGTTTAACTTGTGAAAGACTAGGAGACCATACAACAAATACTGTAGATTTTTAATACGAGGACCAGTAAGGTATTCAGATCCTCTCTTGCTGGGCAAAGCATTTACTTCTTATTTTAAAACATTCATTATGACCTCAGGTATACAGAAGATGGAGTTGCTGGTGAGTTATGTTAATGAAGCATCACAGCACTGATGGGAGCAGCTTACCAGACTTCAGCTGGCAGGTGTAGAGATCTCTGGATCTGTAGAGTAGCCAGAGAACCAAAGCTAAAAAGGAGCAAGCAGATGGTATAAATCAGTGATTTACTCTGTATTGCACTACACTAGTTCTGAATTAATAACAGTTAAATAGATAATATTCCTGACTGGACTGCTGTCAGCTGACCTTGTGCCAGGTTAAGTAACATTTGCCCTACCCAAGTTTTACTGTCATTGTTTCCACACAGGCCGTTTCTTCTGACCCGCTTTCTGTTCTCACCATGTAATCATTGAGTCACTGCTCAGGGACATTCTTGTGCCTCTTGAAATGCAAGTTCAATGCAATTCACTCCACAGAATAAAGCATCCCCTGGATGTTACACTAGCTTTTTCAGTAAACTAAGCTGGTGTTTTTTATACCCAGTCTTTCTTTGGTTTTTCCTGCCTTGGGCTGGCAAAAGGTATCAAAATACAGGCTACCTCTGAAATACAGAAGATATGGTTATTACAGCCTTCTGCTTTCTGTGGTATGGACCCGTGCCTATTAGCAGGGCAGATATCCCCAGTCCCTTTGTGAGCCCATACAGGGGAGGGTTGGCAGAAGTCACAGAGCAGGAAAGGCACCGAGGTTGTAAACAGCTTAACACAAGCTACATGTGCAGGAGGAGCCACATCAGCAAGCTCCTACCAGTCACCAAACTGGAAATCATGAATACAAAGAATCACAGAATAAACTGAGTTAGAAGGGACTCGCAAGAATCATCCAGTCCAACTCCTGTCCCTGCACAGGACCATCCCCAAGAGTCACACCATAAGCCCAAGAGCACTGTCCAAAGGCTCCTTGAGCTCTGTCAGCCTTGGTGCTATGACCACTTCCCTGGTGAGCCTGTTCCAGAGCCCAACCACTCTCTGCTCCTAGAGTTTTTCCCTAATATCCAACCTAAACCTCCTCTCACACAATTTCAGGCTTGGGTCCTGTCACTGGTCACCACAGAGATCAGTGTTTGTCCCTCTTCCTCCCCTCACGAGGAAGTTGGAACTGCAATGAGGTCTCCCTTCAGTCTTCTCCATGCCAGTCTTCATACAGCTTCCCCTCCAGGCCCACACCAACTTAGAGCCTAGCTGGGACATGAAATAAGCCTGTGTTTGTTCATGGTATGTCAGAGGGAGGGATAGCGGCAGAGGAGGATTGTCCTGTGCACACTGTGCCAGAGCTGGAAGTACTGCGCTGGGCCTCAGTGTCTTTGTCAGCCAGAGATCACAAGGATGAGGGCTCGCCCCCATGGCTGCTGTGCCTCCCCAGCTATCTCAGCCCCCGTTGCTTTGGCAGACCAAGGCCTGTGCTCCTGCTGCCGCAGGTGCCGTGGTTCAGGGCTGCCCTGACGGTGCCAACGCGGCAGCCCTGAGCCCAGACCCAGGCAGGAGGAGCTCATGGCTGGCACCCGACTGCCCACGGAGACGGCGAGCGGTGGCCAAGCTGGCAGCGGTGGAGGATGTCAGTGCCGTGCCCGAGGCTCGTGCCGCTGTGTAAAAGCCTCCCGCAAATTTGCACATTTGGCAATGGCTGTGCTGAGTGTGGCTGTGGCACCGGGGCACGAGTTGCCTTGGCCTGTCCTGTGCTGGGCTCCTGCCCTCTGCCTGTGCTGACTTTGGACACTGGAGAGCAAACAGCACAGTAATTTTCAGTGAGACTCAGGCCTTGCTTAGGTTTCAAAGTTTTTAATCATAAAGTAAAAAGGCAGTGCGGTAGCACTTTGAGGCACCTGTTATGGTAGAAAGTTTTGGACAAGAATTGTGTGCTCGTTCCCCTGTGATTCCTGCTTACCCTCATTTCTTTCATCCATATTTCTCACTCCTTACACTTCTAACATTTAGAAGCCTAACTCAATGTTTTGTGGTTATATATTAATTCTTGCTATTTAAGGTATATTTACTGTTCAGATTTCTCTGTTAATTTAACTTCCCAACACATTCCATCATGTAACCTGCATGACCATTGTCAACTTTTATTCAAAACTTCTGTATTGGTGGATATAACACTTCGGAAACAAACAAGAAATCATGATTAAAATTATAGTTTATTGTTTTCATATTCATTGAACCCAGTGATAATGCCTTTACAAAAATAATTTATTGTTTTCCTTATCTCAAATTCCTTCCTTCTTCTTGCAGATATAGTTGCATAGAGATATTATAATGACATATTGTTATTTCATGTTCTGGAAGAAAATCTTAGATTTTTGATTGTTCTAAACACTGAAGGATTGATGTTGTGAATCAATTGAAGTCATTGACAGCTTTGCTATTAACTTCACACATCAGGATTTTGTCTAGCTGTTCCTAATGCATTTGATTCAGATTCTCTGTATTATTTTTACATATTTAGGAATACCACCAAAAAAAAAAGTACATATTTAGTTCATAACTTAACCTTGTGAAAGAAGTGTACCAATATATAAAAACATGTACTGCCCTGTCTTTTTTTTCTCCCCTGCTGGAACAGCCCCTTCCTTCAAGTAGAACTCAGCTGCTTTAGTGGTGGTTTCCAGCCTGTCCATTGTACTACAGCACACAGAACTCTGCCCGCTGGTATCCAACAATTCATTTAAAGTCGTCTGTATCTGCCCCATGGGACAATTTGTGTAGCTAGAATTAAGCAACTGCATGTAAGGTTAGGTCCCTTGGGACTGTTTTGCTCAGTTTTAGCTGTTTTGGCTTTTGTAATGTCTTTCTGGAGTTCTGCCCCAAAGCTGAAGTCTCAGACTGGGAGTTTCTTTTGGCAAGGATTTTACTACCTTTTAAAGTGGGCAATGTGTTGCATAAAATAGTAGCTTTCTAACACTAATAATAGTTACTTATCAGATGTCAGTGAAAAAAAAATATAATTGCAGAATTGGTTAGTTGATCATGTTGGCAGAAAATAATCAAAACTACACATTGCCTTGTAGCTTTCTACCTCTCAATTAATCACTGCTGGCTCCCTTTACAGTCAGTAGAGAGAAACGGGCATTTTTCAGATGTGATTCTTCTGGCCTATTTTAGATATCCAGTTTAGGACAAGATGAACTACAGCCTAGAAGTGTCTGTTTCTCATTGCTGATTATAAAAGGAGTCTAGACATCTCCCAGAGAAGTAGGCAGCCAGATTGCAGATGTTTTTATTTGTCACTGTGTGTCTTCATGTGGTATGGGTGACTAAAAAGGCTTCTAAGCTCTATTTTGTTAGAGTTATTCCAGTACAGTAAATTTAAGCCTCACTACTGAAAATGAGGGATCTTTTTATAGGTTATTATTTTGTAGATAGCAATTAACCACTCAGAAGAGCTGCTAGCTTTGACACGCACATGCTCAGCCACTTCATGCTTTAATGTTAAATTATATTTGACATTTAATTTAAGCTCATATTGCCTTCATTCAAAAATAAACTCTACTGCATTAGTAGTTAGAAGGTGGAGGGATAATTTTTCTCCCCAAATTCACACTCAGTGAAATCTAAACTGATTTTTCACGCTTAGTTTTTCAAGTATATTATGTGCATTCTTCTGAATAGGTCTGTGCAATTGCTTCTCAGATGTGAGGGAAAGAAATCGATGCATCTTTTTTTAGTAAGCAATTACAACATAAAAGTGTATTTTTAATAGGTGCTTTGAAGGCTGCACATACTGTGAGGTTTGTTGCCCCCTTGAACCAATTGTAATCAGAAGCGACACATACCGTTATTTGCTAGGCAAAGCAGCACTGATTTTGTGGTTGTACCAGTGTGTAATGTGATCTCTTTAGTTCTTATAAATTAAACAGGATGAAGACTTAGCTGACTGACACAAATGTAATGCCAGGGCACAGGAGGAGCTACTGCCTGGTGTCCTGCCAGTGGTGTTTATCCTCCCTGAGCGGCAATGGAGAGTTGTCCCACCGGGTCTCTGCTAGGACCTGAAAGGATGCCAAAGGGAAATGGCTTCTTCCTCAGGCTAGTGTGAGCAATAACTTAGGGCTTTCCTTTGCAGACTCTGTGTCAGTCCTTGGGTGCATTTCTCCTGCTCTTAAAAAAAACCAAATCATGCTTAACATCGATGTATTTTTTACTTCATAGCTATTGCATGTCACAAAACATGCTGCCATTCCTGGCAGAGAAGCAGGATCTCTCTCCTCTGGGGGACTGCAGCACCTCTGAGTGAAGTTCAAAGCTGGTATCCTGAATGTTGGTGTCTCTGAAAGATCTCAAGGGTTGCTTAGGAGCACGGTTTAATGAGCCAAATTAGAACTAGGGCTGCTACATTCTCTTCATCTTTTAGCTCTTCAGCCCTCTTGGCTGCTTCAAGCTTTCTGTGCACATCCTGACCAAGAGCTGCTGGGAAATCTTTGGTAATGGTGAAACTCTTCCAGTATGGTTTGCAGTCATGGGACATGGATGGTGATTATTCAGGGGAGCTGATCTTCTCTGGGAATGGCTTTGTGCAAATCGCAGAGTCACAGAATTTCCTGAGTTGGAAAGGACCAACAAGGATCATCCAGTCCAACTCGTGGTCCTACACAGGACAGGCCCAGAGCCACACTGTGCCTGAGAGCATTTTCCAAACACCTCCTGAGATCTGTCAGCCCTGGTGCTGTGACCACTGCCCTGGGGAGCCTGTTCCAGTGCCCAGCCACCTCTGGGTGAAAAACCTTTTTCTGGTATCTGACCTAAATCTCCCTTGACACAACTTCAGGCTGTTCCCTCAGGTTCTGTTACTGTTCGTCACGGAGAAGAGATCATCGCCTGCTTTTCTGCTTCTCATGAGGAAGCTGGAGACTGCAGTGAGGTCTCCCCTCTTTCCCCTCTTCTCCTGACTGAACAAGCCAAGACATCTCAGCTCCTTCTCACATGGCTTCCCCTACAGACTATTCAGTATCTTCATGGCTCTCCTGTGGGTGATCTTGAACGCCTTTATATCCATTGTATGATGGGGGGCCCAAAACTGCCCCCAGGACTGGAGGTGAGGCCACCCCAGCCCAGAGCAGAGCAGGACAATCCCCTCCCTTGCCCAGCTGGTGATGCTGGTGCACTTCATTGTTTTCAATGATCAGGAGTCACTACTACACAAAAACAAAACAAAACAAACAAACAAAAACCAAAATTAGACCATCCCAACATCAAATAAACTGGTGCAATTACAGCTCCTCAGCACATTTGTCTTTGCTGTTAAATTGAGTGATTTATCCACCTTGCAAAAGACATTAGCATTAAGGGACATAGTCTTTCTCAGATGCAATTCATTATTAATCTAAATGGGATTATGCTTCAAAGACCACTAAATGCACATCTTCAAAGTACTTAAATTACTCCCTATTATTACTTTTGACAATAAAATAAATAAAGCTTAGTTAAATTCTACATGCTAAACCCAAATTACTTTTTTCATTGTGCCGACCAAAGTGAAATAGACCACTAAAAAAATCAAACAAAACACCAGGAAACAAAAACACCAAAACCCAAACCCTCCACTCAGAACCTAAATGTTTTGATAGATTGTGATTGACAAACAATCATAAAACTAGTTTGAAGGGTTTTGAAATTGCTTTTTTTTCATTTTAAATGTATGTGGCATCAAATGTATGATTACAGGGAGAGAAGAATAAATATTTAACATCAAACAATTTTCTTTATTAATATAATTACATGGTGTAAAATGCATTTCCTAATATTGCTTTAAATAAATTTTAAAATTCATATCGCAATGCTAGCACTATCAACAACAGAATCTAGATAATAGGTAAATAGCTCTTTGGGTGGCACTTCCTTTAAAAACAGCAGTGAAAGCCAAAATTTCCATTTGTCTCTGTTTTCTAATGCAAATTCTTCATAAGCTTTGCACAGAATAAACATGTTCAAGCTGTGCCCTGGCTGTGTGGAGTTGTGCGGCGAGGAGACGTTTTCTGATGTTCGTGCTAATTGCATTGGAGCTGGACTCTTCCTAGGGGTCCACCAGGTCACTGCACAGAGTGGCACAGGGGGAGAGAAGAGAATATCTTGGCCAAATGGTGTAGAACATTGCAGCAGATAGACTTGCCAGATGCTCAGGTTATCCCCAGGCAGCTCCGGGCTATGGTACGTGTCAGCCGCCCGCGCTGTGCCGTCTCCGCACCTGCCTCAGGCACCTCCTGCCCACGTGTCTGGGCCTGGTGCACCCTCCTTTCTTGGCCCTTTGGGTCTGAGATGAGGACCAAGCACATTCAGGGCATAAAAGAAACACATCTGCTTTCTGAAACAACAGTGTTAGGGCTCAGGATTTGTACTACCCCAGCTCAAATGCTGACTGATGCTGTCCTTCTTTGTGAAAAGCTGGAACGGGCTCCCCTGCTCCATCAGTGCACAGTCTGGCCCTCTATTTTGCAAGTTGTTAAGAAACTGAGTGATCTTCTTTAGCCTTTATCAAGTTCCCACGTTATTTAACTCTGCACTCCCACTTAGGGGGACTTCAAGAGTGACATCTCCCGACAGTAGGGATATATACCCTGCATATGAGCTCTATCAAGAGGCTCCTCTCTGTTGGGGCATCTGCCATCCAATCCCATGGTCCAGCTCAGTTCTTTCAGGCCTTCTCTGCTAACACAGGCCTTGGAAGTTTAGCTTTCCCTATGTACTTGGGACTTCGTTTGCTTTGGTACCTCTAACAAAAGACGTATTCTGCTGGCAGGGATGGGGGAGCTTTTCCAATTTGTCCCCTTTTCTGTCCCCTTCAGTTAATTCAGTGGACTGTGTAGCTCTCCTGTTCCTCTGACAGCACCACCACCATCTTCTCCCTGGCTAGGAGGCAGTCATTTGGAAATGCACTACCTTAAACTTTATGGGATACAGGGATACCCATACAGGGATAGTGCTGTTCTGGAAGATATCTGCTGGTGCCATGGATCAGTTCTTTGGCATTCAGGCCAGCTACCTGAAGCAGTGGTTTTATGAAGCAGATGGTTGGACTCCCACCTTCAGTCCTCCCAATTTCTTCCCCCCCACACACACACCCCAACCCTGCACCAGCAAAAACTGCAGTTGATTATATTCATGATGATTTGCCCCCTGGCTACTTGAGCACATATTAGCATCTTTCTTGGAAGTCTGTGTCCAGCTGCAGGCAACAGTAGGATGGAGTAGGGCCAGTGACACTTTTTTTTCTCCCTTCAAGTCTCCTCCAACATTCTTCTTGAAACTGTGGAGGAGAGTAGATGTGCCAATGGCATCAGCATTCCCAAAATTCATCATGCTACTTTCAATTTAAAAAAAAAATGCCACTGAGCAGAGTGTAGATTCTCCCAGTCTCAACAAGTTTCTTTAATTATATGTTTACAGTAGTCAGGAGTCTCACACTTGGTTGAAATCAAGGTGTTCTCTGATTCAGTTTGTGTTGACTGGGGCACAGGTGGTCCTGCCTGTTGGTTAAACTTAGCTGAATCAGAGTGAAAGAGGACAAATTTTGACAAACAAGACTCAGAAACTGAGAAGTCCTGAAAGACAAGGGCAAGGCAGGACTGTGGCATGAGGTGAGTAGTTCAGACACCAGCGAGATAGGAAGAGGCCTTGGACCAAATGCTGGCAATTGCAGGAAAAACGTGTTGGGGTCTGAAGCTGGGAGTCAAGGCCTTTTCATGTTTCAAAGCAGGACACAATTATTAGGGTGACTGTCACATAGGTATTTGTTTTATGTTGGTCTTAGGATTGTACTTGGGTGATATGCACCCTACCTAACTTGGTAGAGTGGCCACCTGGAAAGATGGGGTAGCCCCAGCTGGGCTGTACCATAACCCAGCTGGGTTGCTGCTCACTGTCCCTACACACAGTCTTTAGGCTTAAGCCCAGACCCCATTGATCTGGAGTGCAGTTTTTACTTTAGGGCTGTGTCTTTTCCAGGCCTGGTCAGTGAGATTTACAACTACAAGCCCACATTTGTAACTGGAAATCAGGTTGGGCAGCAAGGCTTGTATTTAACTGTTAAAATAGGCATCTTTCTCCAAGTGTTCATTACCCTATCTAAAGTTAGATGAGTTGTGTGGTCCCACCAGCTCTTTAAATCAGAAATCAGACACATTTGAGTGAGTTTTTGGTGCTGAGATCGGGCTGCTGAGATTGGACAGTTTGAGTGTGGCAGGAGGCTTCTCTCCGTTTACACAGGTTTTATCTGAACCAAGTGACTTAGGATGTTTTAGTAAAGGTATTAAACCATCGAGCTCCTGTGCCAAGGCTGAATGGAAGTATTTAAAAATTTCATAGATGCTTGGTAGAAGACAGTTGCAGTGCCTGAAGTAAATGTAAACCAATATATGTCTGAGTGTACCTGATCTAGAGGACATCTGGGTTTGTGGGTATTTTTAAAGTCTTGTGTTTCTACTTTGCAAAATTTAAGAAAATGTATTTTTTTACATTTATTCTTTATTTTGAAATGGTTTAGCTGCAGTATATAAAAGAATTTTGGTCTGACCTACCAGCTTTTGCTTTATACTATAAATGATTCCTGGGAGGGAAACACGTCACAATACAAACATCAAAACTGGACTATTTGTCTGAGCATCAAAGATTTTACAGTGTAGAGAGAATATAACTGAGGTGTCAGGAGCACAGAGGGAAAAATGGTTGTTAAAGAGCTTCAGTGAAAGTTCTGCATTTATTTAGGCAAATGGAAATGTGCACAATGACTGCATAGAGCTGAACAGCTCTCGGGCACAGGGTTGTTAACAAGTTTGAAAAAAACTGCATCATTAGGAAGACAAGAAGTAGGAAAGCAGGATCTAGCTTTCTTATTTCTGGATATTCATGGCTTGTATAAATGTCAGAGGCCAAATAACTGACTTTTATTGGTAATAGCCTGAACTGTATTACAATGTGTATACGTCGATGTTACTGCAATATATCAGCAAGCTGCCACTCCGGGTCAGACCTGGTTATAGGGATTATAATAGGGTAATATGCAGGTTCAGGAGTTCTCTTTGGATAGGACCCTTTGTGCCCTTTACTTGTAAAACATAAAGATATATGTAGACAACTGCTATAATGAGGAACCATAAAATATCTAATTCAGCAGGAAACGTAGCATCTTCTGTGCTGATACAACCTCTGTTCAACAAACAGAAATTGAAAAAGAGACTTTTCCCCTAGTAAAATTTTCTTTTGTAATACGTGCCTCATCTAGAGCATGTACTGGTGAGTCAACAGTGCAAGAATTCTGTGCTGCTTATCTAAAATCATGCCATGTTGTGCTCTATGCTGTAGTTTTCTGCTATTTCAAAGATCAGAGCAATTAAGATTGCTCACCTGTGATTAAGAATTGTTCTTCTCCACTGTTAAAGACAGCCTATTCCAGTATGCTGAGGTTTCTCTGTACTGATTCTTTCCACATCAATATTTTCAGTACACACATGTTTCTGTTGAAGTGCACGTATACTTAGTGCTTCAAAACCTGTGGTTCCCATGCAGTTATTAGTATTTTAGCACTGCACAACTTCTTTGATTTGTTACCTCTAAAATCTTCCACTGTCTAATTCCAGGTAAACTTACCTGCTGGAACTCACGGTCCTTCTTAGAAATTCTTGAAACCCAGGCTCTCTCTTTTCTTCTTAGTGTTTCATACTTTTGGAGTACGGGAGCTGAACCCTTTCATTTCAAAGACGCCTTGCTCAAAATGAGGAAGCTTTCAGTTGGAATCCATATAGAAAGCTACATGATCAGAAACAGTTCCTACTCCAGGGGAGAGAAAGTCTCCAGGGGAGTGAAAGTCCCCCCACAGACGCCTGGGAAGTGTGGGACTGTCAGCTCATTGGACCTGTGGGCACTGTCCATTGATGTAACCTTTGGGCTTCGAGTTCAATAGCACACCCTGTGCAGAAGAGAAGATGGAGAGAAAAAAGTACATAAAGGCTATTAAAGGGTGAGAATTCCTCCCTTTCTGTTAGGCTTGATATCTATAGGATTGAGGTGAGATCCAGCAGACCCAGCTGACAGAAGATTATACCTGGAAGAATTTGAGAAGCAAGTCTTTTTATGACAGAGAATTTTATTTTTTTCTCCAATGCAAAAACACACGCAGTGCCTCTACCAGGCTTAAGGAAAATTTCACTGCTCCTGATCTAGAGCAATCTAGACTTATCCTTTCTAATTATATATGTTCTAAGTACACTGTATCTATACAGTTTAAAATTAAGACAGATTTTAAGTCTAAAAATAAAGATGAGGTTTTTGAATAGTCTCAGAAAGGAACAAGTTATTTTCAGAACTCATTCAACTTTTATGATCACTTCCATGTAATAAAAAGTTCTCCTAAAAATACTGATGTACCATTACCTAATTAAACTATTTCACACAGTACAACCTCAGAAGCCTGGATGCTTCTAGATTCAATCTCTAGTAAATGTACCTTCCCAGTGATAGAGCAGGGAGTTTGGAAAATACCTGATTTCAAAAAATGCTGCAACTGAAATACTGTGTCTCATGCTACTACAGATCAGTATGGATGGAAATAGAAAAGGTCAACTCAAAAGGAGGAAATTTGTCATCTTCCACAGACCTTTATTTGCATTCCAATTGAACCTATTTTCAAGATATTTTTTTTCTGTGAATTTAATGAATTCTCGTACAGACCTGTGTAGAGATGTGGATTTCAGAAATGTCCAGAGGGCTCAGTGGAATGAGAGCATCTTTCTTGGGGATAGGATTCCACCTTTCTCAAGGACTAGACAGAGGAGACCTGGTATCTGATTACATGCCGCAAATCCCCATGTTTAACTAGCACTTGGAATCAGGTTCTTCTGTTATCTCATGGGCTGTTTTCAGAAAGGATGGGTATGGGGCAAAAATTCTCCCAGAAAGAAATCATCTGCACTGTGATGTAAATCTTACCTGTCTGATTTCTGCTAAACTTTGCCTTCTCTTGGTCACAGACTCTCCAAAGGAGGTGTGAAGGCATCATAGAAAGGCCTCAGTGGTACAAGCAGGCTGGCAAGGTCACTTGCAGGTGACACAGACAGTCCTGTGCTCAGGTGGGCCATCACCCCAGGTGAGCTTCCACAGCCAGGGACACGATGTAGCCCCTCTGGCCTCTTCTGCTCTGAGCAGGAGAGATCAGGTCTGGTTCTTGGCACCTGCACACCTCAAAGAGAGGCAGTACCTCCAAATCACAACCCGCAAGGGTAGTGCTACTGCAGTTCTTTTAATTTTAATGTATATTGTGTTTATAAGTAGTCAATGGCATGCAAGGATTAATGCTTAAAGCAGCATATGCTGGCTGATTGTTAGGAGTAGTGCTATTAAAAAGTGATAGTGCTCCAGCTATAAATGGAAGCAATTTAATGGATAGTATTAGTAGCAGAGCTGTTCAGCTGAAGCCATGGCTAAAGCGACTCTGGTTTAATAACTTTCTAATTACATCGGTATAGGCTGGGTCACTTAGCAGCAAACTGACAGCTTTACATTTCCTTATATACTAGGTATTGCTCTGTGTATTAGCCCCGCACTAGAATTGCAAATAGAAAATAATTGGGTTGCTTTTTTAGCCTCCCCAAATGGTTTAAATTAATGGCAGCACAGATCAACACAATGCCTTCATGTGTGTGATTTTAACCTTCATTGATTTTCGCAGTTCCAGGGCAGCATGACATTGGCTAGAGAGCCGTGCTGATGTGACGGCTGCCGAGGCGAGCGCTGAAAGGAGCTTCACGCAGTGTTAGATTAGTTCCTGGTATTCAAGAGCACACATTACGGAAAACCGAAGGCTCGGTTCTCCAAATTATAAGTGTTTGGTGTTATTCCTTGGGGCAGAGAAATTTAGTGTCATTCTGCTTATGAACGGCTGGCAGCAGCTTTGCACAAAGGTTTGAAATCCCTGAAGGAAATCTACTGCCTGGCTGAGATGCATCAGGAAAGTTTTCAGAGAGGATAAGCAGGAAGGCTGCAGTAGCTATAAGCAAACAAGCTCGTGGAGATTGTACCTACCCTCTTCCACATATACTGCACTTTAAATTGTATTAATTGCAGTCGTGCCTGTTACCATGACAGCTAGGTGCTGCAATTACCTCACACCTCGGGGAATTTCATGCTTAGTACAGCATTCAGAGTCTATTTTGTTTTTATTTTGCTACGTGTTTTGTACTTTGGAGAAGTATTGTAGAAAGCAGAGCAGAGATGTGCCTTGAAATAAAAATATATCTTTATGCTCCCAGCCCTGTTTAGTCATGTCCTGAGGAACCAGTGAAACATAATAATCTCTGTGGAGATCAAACGCAGTGACTGAGGCTGAGTTTTCCTTTGTAACTAGCCAGGATGGCCAGGATTCGTGAGAAGAGCTCCTCAGTGAGAGGGACATGCTGCACTTTAAGATGACTTGAACAAAAAGCATTACAGAGTGAAAGCCACAACACCCCCTCATCCAGAGGGATTAGCAGGCTCAGCTGTCGTGCAGGCCTTGTGCTGGTGATCCACTACAGCATATTTCCACAAGTAGCCGATTTGAAGCTCCCTTACTGTACAATATCGCTTTGAAGAGTGGTGTAGACAGAGAGATATAGGCTAGGCAACATCCTCTGGGCAGACGTGAACCCTTGAGACTGAAGCTGGGGATCCAGGCATTTACACCCAACCAGCGATAGTTCATGAATCAGGTTTCCAACCTGATGAAGCAGCAGTGTCGTTTTATTTGAGTCTGTCAGCATTTTCACATCATAAACCTCGGTGCTGCAGTATATCTCAGCTGTTTCTAATCCCTGAGAACTGACTTGACATATAAATTGCTAACCCATATATTAATTTCTAAAAGTAGAAGAGTAGAGTGAAGTAGAGTAGAAGAGGATAAAGCTATGTCTAAGTTATGCAACAACTTATATTGATTTTTATTTCAGTTACACACACATACTGTCTGCCAAAGTCCTGTAAAATACCTTTTTCACTACAAGGAATTGCATGTTCATTATGTTTTACACAAATTGATGTCTTTTATATTGTTTTAAATGCTTTTGAAATAGCCATTTTGTTTACATCAAAGCTTTAGCTAATATTCTGTATTGTACATTATTACTCACTAATATTAGAATGGCAGCCACGAATCAAATGTAGATCCTTTGGCTTTGGTCTTGTTCTTAAAGGTTTGCTAAAACTTTATTTTGAATCTGTAAGCCATGTATCACAGTATTTGCTGACAAAAATACACATGTCACAGCATTCAAATACTGGAGAGATTTCTAACAGAAATAATAAAAATAAGTTTTTTTAATCTTCGGTATTTACAGAACATTGGTTATGTTTTTGACCTTAATCCAGTTGCTGGTACATGTTTATTTACCTGTGTGCTGGGAGGGGAGCTGATTGATTATTTCTTTAAAGAGGTGGGAAAAATCCCTGGCAGACAGGAAAGAACCTCCAGCAAACAGAAATTACGTACTTAGGATATGCAAAACTTAAGTGTGCTCAATTCTGTATGTAATACTGCACTCAGATGATAGCTTCACAAAATCAAATTCACTTCACCTGCCTTCTAATGAATTTTTCTGCATTCTAAAGAGGTAGTGCTATTGTAGCCAGAGTGAAAAACATCTGGTATATTAGCATTTACCAGTCCAGAAGCCACTGTGTTTTCTCATGACTAGGGAGTTTTACAGAGATGGTAATTCAAACTTCACAATTGTGAGACAAGTCAGATTCTCTGCTGATCTAAATCAACTGAGGTCTTTCTCTTCCCCCCCTCAACCTATACTGCCCAAACAGACACCAAGAAATAGCGGTTTTCAGCCAAGAAAAAACACGTCAAAGTCTTTGAGATGAGCTGTTGAGTAATGGGTGATTCTGAGCTCCAGGTACTTTTACTTAGCAACTTCTGAGAATGGATTAATCTTCCGTGGGCATCCCTTGCGCTGATTTTTGTACTTGTTCATGTAGCCAGGTGTAAGTCTCCTGCAGATCAAAGATTTCCCTGAAAGAAATCCAAGCATTGCATTGCACAGCCTGTGCTGTGAGCTGGGTGCAGCTGAGACAAACCAAGCAGCAGTCCCAGCACACGCAGTTGATCTGCCCATGAACAGTAATGCAGAGGTACCTCAAACATCTTTTTTTCATGTATAGATCATCTTACGAAGCATAATCCAGGGCTTCACTACTATAATCATTCTTAGTTAAATCTATTTTAATATAATTTTAATGTATTTGTTATAGCACGTAAACCAGAATAGCCTGATGTATGCAGTTACTTTGTCTCTCAGATTTCCAGGCTGGGCTTTGGTCAATCTCACCTACTGTTTAAAAATCCTCAGCAATAAGCCAGCCTTCCTTTTCTTCTGCTGCACCCCCAAAAAAGAGTACACTTTGGAAAGTCATATGTGGCAAACTATGTTGATAATAGAGGGCAGTGTGGAGACTCCTTTTGAAATGACACTCACCTGTATGTGAGTATGGTGTATTATGTTGTTATCTCCTCTTCTGATGTAAATATAAAATCCTCATGAATATTAATGGTAGTTGCTTGAGAATTGTCTAAACAAGAAAGAACAGACACTATAAAAACGAATTCATTTGACATGACTGGTAAAATTCCTTATGCTGTAGTAATTTGTCAGAACCGTTCTTTATCCCTCAGAACAAAATTACTGCTTTCACAATATCTATACTTTTTATTATCTTTTGCGTAAATAGTTATATTCACCATGTTAACTTTCACTTAACATTATTTGGGGTCACAGAAATGGTGATTGGAAGGGACATGAGCAGTTCTAGGCCGAACTTCAGTTCAAACTGCAGCTACTGCCAATGCATTCTCAGGTCAGTCCTGGTTTGGTCCTCCCAAGTCTTGAAAACACCAAGGGTGGAAATTCCACGGCCTGTTTTGGGCTATCCTAATCTCCCAGGCTATAGCTGGTGACCACGGTCCTCATGTGTCATCTACCACTGGTGCAAAGAGTTTGGCTTTGCCACCTCTTTCATTAACCCTAAGGTAGCTGCAGGGTGCTATAGGTTGCCCTTTTAACCCATCTTTACCAAGCGTTCAATTAATTTAGGAGTACAAGCATTTCCCTAATGTGCTTTTTATTCATGCTGTTGTTTCTGGCCTGACCGTTCAGTTGCTGTGTATGCTCTGCTCAAGCCATTGAGAGGAATTTTCTCTTGGTATAGCTTGTTCCCACGGTTTCCTGTACTACATTTTTCTGGTGCTTGTGGGGAACACAAGGCTAAAGCATCTGTGCAATCCAAAAGTTCCTTCACTCTCTGATAACTGGTTTCAGTAGGTGGAGATAAAGATTGCAGTGATAACAATATGGAAAGGCCAGGGCCAGTTGAGAATGCAAGTTATAAAAGGAAGTTAAGAAGAATATCACAGTAATATTTGCTCGTCTGTTATGGCACAGAAACAGTCAAGAAAGATTAGGCTCAAAGGCTTCCTGCCTTATTTCCCCCGCACCTTTAACCTGGATGGCCAGCAGGTGATAGGAATTTATGCAAATCCTTTTCACTATACAACATTTTACCTTTTTACAACCAACTAGATGACACAGCTACAGACAAGAGTGTTTTGAAGACCCAATTTAAAATCTGAGATACCATGTATTTTTCAAAAGCTTTTCTAAGGATAAGAGTATAATCCCTTAGTTTGTTGCAAATATTTTAAGACTTTGTGTTTCTAAAATCCAATTTGAATTAGCCTTGAAATTTAAAGCTGTTTATGTCTACTGAACCAAAAGGCACTGTGTGAGGCATATAATAGAAAGTATTGTGCAGTCATTCTATCTCTCCTCCCCTTCTGACACTGGTCCATAGTATTTGCCGAGAAAATCATCCAAAGGCAAAATATCAGAACTTCAGAAAAAAAAGAATTTAGAAGCTAGTCCCTTTGCAACAAAGGACTTACAAAGCTTCCTATTCCTTAGGCTTCTCTAGTCTTACAATTTATTAGGAGCTCTTGTCATCAAATATGCTTAGGATAAACTTGACATTTTGGGTGAAGTTATTTCCAATATCATGTTATATAAAATGCATCTTGATGCTCAGAACAGCTTGGACAAGTCTGTTGCACCTTTGAGAATCAGCACTTTGGGAATCTGCATGCTGATGTGACTTGTGAGAGGAGGGCCCAGCACATAATGAGATGTTGACTTACTCTCACTTCAAATCACACAGTATTTGAGATTTGAGAGGAAAAGGTTGGGCAAACTGTCATGGATTCCTTCACTCCCAATCAGCCTGCCTAAACTTTTGCCTGAAATAGGCTTCTCCGTCAAAGTTTGCCTACTTTTAGAATCTATCAATTGTTCACAAAACTCCTGATACTTTAGGTGCTGGGGTAAATTACCTCTTTGTGACTTAAATTATTCCTTTAGATGCAATGCAGATTTAATTTCTCACCGATGTGGTCAGAATAATGGTGATACAATTCATAAGCACCATTTCTGAAAGTAATCTTCTTCTGTGTGTTGATAGTTAAAAAAACTCTCAGTAATGACAGCTAGTTTATTAACCAAGCCTACATGTGAGAAATTCACCATGCAGGTTACTCATTCTGTGGGTGGGGGTTGCAGATACAGTGAATGAACCATAAAACTGACCAGACACTGCCTAAGGAAGCCAAAGAGGATAAAGTCATACGTATTTAAGGAAGCACAAAATTCAGGAGTTCAAGATGGGAGTTAAAACCTTGAAGCTTATTCTAGTTGTAGATTTTTGTCCACCAGACTGATTTCAAGAAAAAGAAGACAATAGTAGTTGGAGACATTGTCCATTACCCTCATCTTCTGACCTGTAGATCACCAAGGACATGGGACAACCAGATTCAGTTTCCATGCTTTGAGAAACATACTGACTAGTCTGGTCTGCTGGAAGTTGTTGTAACTCACCAGCATGTTCTCAGATGCTTTCTTTCAAGCTGTTCTATTGAAGTTGTTGCATTTTACATGGAGTAATTAAATGGTTGTTGGGCTAGGAGGGACCAACATCATAAAATCATATATTCATGGACTGATTTGGGTTGGAAGGCACTTTTAAAGATTGCCTAGTTCCAACCCTCCTGCCATGGGCAGGCACAGAGAGGGCACCTTCCACTAGATCAGGTTGCTCAATGCCCCATCCAACCTGACCTTGAACATTTCCAGGCATGGGGGCATCCACAGCTTCTCTGGTAACACATTCCAGTGTCTCACCAACCTCACAATAAGAAATTTCTTTCTTATATTGTACCTAAATCTACCCTTTTTAATTTAAAACTATTACCCCTTTTCTTATTATTAGAACTTTTTTGTTTGTTTTTTAATGCTCTCTTCAACTACAGAAAGGCCGCAGTAAGATCTTCCCAAGGCTTTCTATTCTCCAGGCTGAAAACCCCAACTCTCTCAGGCTTTCCTCACAGGAGAGGAACTTCACCCCCCCAGTCCATATGTGTCCATTGCTAGACGAGTATACATATGGCTAAAACAAGGTGAGGTAGGAAACTGTGGCAGTGCCTTTGACAGCCTTTGTAGTGGCACCTCCCTGAGTATTTTTGTTAATTCAAAATTTGTTTTAGCATGAATGACAATGTAGACCCTATCCAGGGTGTCACCAAATCCCTTTTAAAAGTTGCAAAGATCCTGGCAGAGTACAATGAACACACCTGCCATCTGCTTCCTACATCTGTAGGTGATGCTTATGTTCAAGGGCCAGTACCTGTTACAGCTATTTTGGATTAAACGGCAGAGATGACCTAAAAAATGGTGGCCTAACAAAAGAGACACTTAAAGCAAATGGATAATCAACAAAGCTTTATTTACAGGGCATTAGGCCATTATATTAATGTTTTAAATATATGGCTTTTTGTCTCATTCATCTGTGCCCAAGTGGGAAAAAAATCCATAACAAGTGTAGCTTCCTAATGAAAATAATATGAATAAGAAGAAATCTTCTTAGCTTTAAAAGTAAATGTCACGATCTATGTAAAAGTTAGTCTTTTGATACTGTTTGTGAGACCAACATCTTATTGAATTACCTTTGTGCTACTTTTCCACTCTCTAAACCTCACTCTTCAAAGCTTTGTGGCTGCACATTGCTGTGTGAATAGGCTTATGGATGCTATGAACTCTTAACAAAAAATCCATTATAATGATACTTTGCTGTTTCAGGGATATTCACTGTATAACAATCCTAATGGTTCTGGTGAAGTAATAGGTATGGAAATGCTGGGTAGAAGATAGCTTCTCCCTACTTGAGTTGCTATATGAAAGGTTCTGGCTCCGGTTATTGATGATCTAACCACCTGCAGCACTTAAACTTGCTTTTTGCTTTTGTCCCCAGCAGTAGTCCCATTGCATTCAGTAGAACTGCATACATGATTAATCTGATCAAGGTCTAATTAGTGAAAGAAGTGCAGCCACCGGTGCTGCAGATAGAAGGCTGTGTCCTGAGCCTGTCTTCCAGACACATTTTTAACACCTGTACCTTTACACATGGGCCCACACAGGCACGAGCTGTGTGCAGAATGTTATTCTGAGCAAGCATTTAAATACAGATGTAAAACAGTTTCATAGTTTGCATCCTCTGGAAAACCAGACAAAAAACTGTCAATTTTGATTCTAGACTATTTCAGCAGCCTAATCAGGACCATTTGGTGAATGCATAGTTCCCTTTCAAGGGGAAAGTAACAAGTGAATATTTATTTGTCCTGCTTTTGAAATGACAGGGCCTTCTTCAGGCAGCAGTTAAGGGTTCAGTTTCTCCATGAAGTGATCAAAGAGCAAGGTTGCTCTGGCCCTGTGTGGAGCCATTGGAGAAAGAACAAGATGCGTATCCTCGAAACACTTTAGCCCACAGCCGGGGCAGACTCATTATTTTCCATAGCCCAAGCAGCCTACAGAAACGAGTTCGCCAATTCAACCAGCCAGGGAAGGTCCCTCAGGTCGGATGATCTCAGTTTTTCAGGTCTTTTAGTGCTAAGCACCATTGCAAAAGCACACTGATGGTAATGATTATCCTAAATACTTAGTGCTGCGTGTTTTGCAGAATAAAAAGCAGTGATTGAGCTATGGGGTCCTTTTTTTTTTTGTTAAAACAGTCACAGTTTGATGTGCCGAACATGCTTGTGTCGCATTTCCTAATGTGACAGGATATAAAAGGCATTTACGATCTTGGGGAATTATTAAATGAATGTTTTAAGGGATTTTTTTTCCTGTAAAAACTGTTACTGTTTAAAAAAAAATATTCCCGTCTAAATTTTGATTCTGAAGCTTCAAACTGTCATGCAGTTTTAAACTGGAGAACTGACTAATGGAACAACTGGGAAGTAGGAGAGCTGGCTGATGAAGTCTCATAGTACAAGTGTACATTACATGGGTAACTGCGCCAAGATGACTCCATAAATCATTCTGTTCATGAAAATGGTGGTGAGTCCTCAAAGCATTGTGAGCTTTTGTGGGCACTGAAAAGTCATGCTAAGTGAATATTCATTATTCAGTGTTGACAGTAACTTTCTTTCCAACCTTTGAAAAATTTTACTCATTCAGTCGGGATAAGGAACATAATACTGTGTTAATTAAATGCCCAACTAAATGACACAAATTGTGAGTATGTAATAATTAAAAGGAAAAGTTCATATAATAGTTCAGATAAAAATTTTCAGACTCTGAGTATTTGGAAAATATTTATGAATTATAAATGAACAGCTAGAAAATTAATTATTGACTTGTGAATTATTTACTAACCAGAACAGATGTTAAAGTTCTGCATTATTTATTATGATGCATTTACTTCAGTGCTGAGTATTACCTATGAAAATAATAGTGATATTAAAACTCTGTTATTTAAACAGGTTGATCGGTTATAATTATTATCCCTATTTAAAGGGGAGTCAACTAAAAAACACAGGGAGGGAGATTTTCAAAGTACCCAAGGGGTGAGGGTTCCACAAGTCGAATAAAAATTAATGAGAATTGCACTTATGAATCCCTTGGGTGCTTACGAAAAAATCTTTCATTGGGAGGTTAAATTGCATTCCCAGGAGAAGTCAAGAGCTTGAAATAGAGCCTAAGAGTTCTGATCCCAACTTAAATTTGCTACTCATTGTATCTGATGTCTCCTCTGTTTTGGGACTGGGGTTTTTGCCATGGTACTGGAATGTCAGAGTCATTAGATACCAGGCTTTCCTAGCTAGACCAAGCAGTTCATCCCTCTGACCTGCCTGCAGCTAACAAATCCATTGCTCAGATATTCATACATTTGGGGTTAACTAAGCAATTATTATCTCTTTATTTTTTCTTTCTCTCCAAAACTGCATTGAAACAGAAGGTTATTTTTGTCATTTTTCAATGAAACTAGCTATCCCTTAACAGCCATCTCATTAAACTTTAGATTTTTTGTCTTCTGGGTGGAGTTGACTTGTTGTATCCTAATCTGAGGAAGATTAGGAATTGTAGTGTTGGCACTGCAATGATACAAATAACCATTCAGCCATCCTAAAGATCTGTTAGAATCCTCAGACACAAAACGTACACGCCCTGCCAAAAAAAGCCAAACATTTTTGTCCCTTAGTGTTTTGGTGTTGGTATATTTCATAAAGACACCTTTGTATATTCCTGCTTTGTGGCTATATTTGTTACAGGGATCTGTCTGAACATCTGTCTATCTGTATCTATCTATATCTATCAGTGATATTTAAATTAACTGCATTGTGTCCCTCTTGCTTATTGTTCATCCAGGATTAAAATACTTGGAAAATACTTGGACATCCTGCTTAATTTAATTTTATTTTTTTCTATGCCTGGTCTTATTTTCAAATTTTTGTTAGTAGTATTCTATCAAAGTCTTGCTGTAAGCTTGGAGATCTGACCCTGCATTCAGTGAGTTCATGTCACTTCTGTTTGCTAGAAATCCACACAGTCCAGAGGCAGCTCTCTTTTGGTGGTCCCAAAGGGGAGTTACACTGTCTTCAAAAAGGATGTGCCACTTTCGAATACCCACCTATAACTTTTCCACTTGGACCACAAAGAAAAACGTAGAAAATATCTATGGTAGCACAAGAAAACCTGTATATGTGATTTTTTTTTTCTTCTGGTTTGTATTCAGCTCTGTAGGGAAACAGATGTTACAATCTCCACAATTTATACGGTAACTTTTGGCTGAAAACTCAAATGCATCTTATAAATTTTAATGAATTGAACTCTACAACAGCCTTGTGAGGGATTGAAGTTCTGCCATGTCCATTTTACAAATAAGAAAACTGAGGAACTGATAAATTTAATAACTTGAAAAAGATTATACTAAGCGTCATGGGCAGACATGGGAAGAAAACTAGAAACTCAATGCCCACTTATCACTTTACCTTCCCAAGGTCCAAAAACATGGAAATCTGTAGAACAAAACACTTTGCTGTCACTGCTAGCTCTGGAGGGCTATTTATGCTGCTGTGATGAGATCTGGCTTGAATCTGAGGATGGAAATCAGCCTGTCCTCTTCCCATTCATCCTTTCATCTCCATCTGACCCACTGTATGCCAACAAAATACTTTTGTTTGAAAAGGAGAGGGTAATGTATGAAATTAAATATTTTAATTTGGCAATGAGCACCTTGGAGGATTCAGAAAGGGCTGATAAACCTTGTAGTTAAGGAAGGTATTTATTTTCTCCCTCATCTGGAGTAGGTGCACTGGTACCAACCCCAGCTGTAGATTTATTGGTCCAACTGTGTTTTATGGTTTTATGCCAGTGTGATTTGCCTTGTGTGGCCAGGCCACAAGAGGATGAACAGGGCTCTCCATGAAGGTGCCTTGTCCTGACCCCAGGTAGGCATCTTGATTTCTCCTTCTAGTGTCCCAATCAGCCCATATAAAGTCCACAGCTCCCCTCCCATCTGCTTAAATCCCCCCAGCTATCAGCTTTAACCTATACCTACCAATAAAAGCCTGTGATATTGCCCTCTAGGCTTTAAAATAAACCTGTTTTTGTTGTGCTGATGATATTATTAGGCACATGTAAGGAAATAAAATGTTTGCATCTTTTATTTTTCCAGAGGTCTCTGTAATCCTCTTTAACTTCAGTTGTTTTAAAAAAAAATAAAAAATCCTGTCTTTTCTTTAAAAACAAATGGAGGCCTATTCTTATTGAAATGAGGTGCATAAATCATTCTGCTAGGACAAGTTGTTCAGATTTGATCATCACAATAAAATAATAATAATCTGCTGTATAGAAATTAGTGTGAGCACACATTTTCAACTGTGAGGGGCAAAAGTGATCTATAGCAAGAAAAAATTCTCTGCTGGGATCCTTTTTAATAAAGAGAACAGCAAGCCACTGGAGGGGTGTTAAAAACAGCACATCTTAGTCACAGGGTTTAAAGCTGAATTCCAGCAAAAGAGATATTAAGGAATGGTTTGGTGTTCTTCTAAGTAAGATCTGTTGCACCACACATATTTCATAACCATTTAGAGAACTTTAATGACAAATAGATTGATACTAGTATTTTAAATTAACATATAAGTAAGTGTCCTTGATTTTTCTCAATGATAAATAATCCAGCAGTTCAATAGATGATGTATATCCCTACTCTGAGAAGCTTGAGAGCTGACACTCTGAGGAAAATGCATAATGCAGCTGCTGCCCCTGAAACCTGGGGCTGAATTCAGTGCAGGACTTAGGAGCCTACAACCAAAACTGTAGTCTAGCTGCCCTCTCTTCTCTCTCCTTCAGTTATACTCATCTCTGAGTGATCATGAAGGTCTTGCAGCTTTTTTGTGTTTGGTTTTTTCAGTGGTCACATGCAGTCACTGCCTAGTGAGGGCAGCCCAGTGCCTTTGGGGAAAGCTTGTCTGCAGCAATTGAGAGCACAGCATCCAGTCTAAATACCTGCATTTATAAGAAAATATCAACTTTTTTTAACTGCATCTGCAATTATTTGTGTTACCCACGTCAGGTGTCTCTCCAAGTGAGCCTGGCCGGTTTGCCCCATGGTGACCGTGCAGTGTTTCTGTTCAGAGGTGGTGATGGGCTCCAGCACTCATCTCTGAGGGACAGATCAAAGGTGCGCTAAGGCACGAGCTATCCCCGCTCCTCTCTTACACAATTTTCCAATGCGTGAGTCCCAGCATGTGACCAAAAGTCACTTCTGGGTCTGAGCACGGGCTGAGAGCGGCTGTTTGAGGCGCAGAGGATGGCTCCGAGGTGATCCTTTGCTTCTCTGCTCTGAGTGCCTCCATGTGCTGGAATCAGGACTGGGCTGGAGCTGCAGACCCTGCCCCCTGCGCTGCTGCTCAGCGCCGCGTTGATCTCGGGTCTGCGAGCTCCTGAAGGCGTGACTCCCCTCCCTCGGAGCAGCATCACATCTGCTGCCAGCACCCTTCTCTCTCTCCTGAAAAAGGGCACAGCTCCAGTGCCTAAGGAGCCCTCCCCCGAGGGAACACCACGAGGGAGCAGGAAGGAAGGAAGGAAGGAAGGAATGCCCCCCAGATCTCAGCAGCAGGAGAGGAGCTGCAGCACCGCTCTGCAGCCCTGCAGTTAGCCGTGACCTGCTGATGCAGCCTCAGCGGCTGATGGACCAACGCTGGAAGTCCAGGTTTCCTCAGCACAAACCTGAGGGACCAAGCAGCTCAGCCTGTATTCACCTTTCAGGGAGTATACCCTTGAAAATCATGATTCATAATTGTAGCTCTAAACCACGCACCGTAACTGTCAGATAGTACAGTTGTCTGATTTCTTCTCCTTTGAAAAGCCCTTTGGATTTATTCCCTTTCTTAGCCACTGGGAAGCAATTTATGACATTCTGGTTTTCTAGCTCTTGAGGTCTCAATGAGGTTCAGCTCTCTGGCCAAATGTAGAGTTCATTTTGTTCAACATCCATTTTGATAAATGTGTTAACAAATTGCAATCAAAACTGTATTTTGTTAATACACACTTCAGAAATTCTCTTCCCCTCCTTAGTATGTCATTAATTAGACACAAAACCAGGACTAAAGCCTAACTTTTGGATCTATTAATTCAGTGTTGTAATAGGATATAAAGCAAAAGAGCCTTCAAAGTCTTGGATCCATAATCTTCTCCTTCAATTCTGTTCTGCACAACAGAAAGCAAAAGTCAGGGCTCTGTAGGAAACCTACAGAAGGCTAGCAGCTTAAAAATAAATAATGCAATTGATAATCTGTGTGTTAGATTTTCTGCTCATTTTCCTTCAGGCAGATGAATTGCCTTTTAAAATCTAAAGTGGTGTGGAGAGGTTGTTTCAAAGATATAAGTGGTGAGACGGGATGGGAACTGCCAGGAGAAATTAGAAGCTGGTCTGATATCCTATTAGAACTTGTATAATAGGGCAAAGTGTCACAGCTTGTTCCTGAGCATCTTCCCTCTACTGCTCCATGAGCTGAAGTAACCTGGGCTTCTAAGTAAAAGCTTTAGCAGAACCAAAGTCCCACCAAGAAAACTGGGTAATATGTTGTATTTTAGCTCAGTTCTGCATTTATTGCAAGTAACTGAGTGCAGTGGGGAAATTTCTTGTTTAAAAACCCGGTTTTAACAAGATGTGCTGTTGAAAGAAGTGCCAGATGAAATGGTTGGGATGAGAAATCATTTGCATGCTTATTCCAACTTCTTGCTTCCGTGTGGATGAATGCTCAGATTCATGAAGAGTATGCAGGATTTGTAGGATTTATAGATAAGACAGGAGAGTTTTGGTCTTCTTGAGACATTTCGCATTTTTAGGGAGCACTGAAAGGGAGAAGAGGGACCTCTACAAAGAAGCTTGATGTTCTTTTTTTAAAGCGCTCATGTCATATTCCTCTCCTGAAGGAGTGGCTTTTCTATGAAGGCTGGGAGGAATCAATACACAGCCACTCTTCTGCCTCTCTGACTCAAGGGAATCCTTGAGGACATGCCTGCCCAAGCCCTGCAGTTGGTTGAAAACTGCAGTGTCACAAAGCAACTGGAGTGGGCCAAGATCCAACGCTCATTCATGGATGAGATGAACTGATACAGAAAGATATCATTTTCCTTTGTCCTTCATATGATAGTCATGTTTCCAAACCCTGCAATTTCAGAATTGTGTAATTGTTATATAATGGTAATCATGGTTGTTACACTGCGTTACGTCTAGGAGGGGAAAAAGGGTAGGAAGTTTGTTCTGTGTGAAAATACTAGATTGAAGTATACAGCAGACACATGAGCTTGTGTCTACATTAATTTACCCACTTGACTGCATCTTAAATTTCATATCTGTTCTATCATCGTCTTAATTAAGCCCTAAGTAATTTAAAGCTTTGAGGTGGACTACTGTTTTATTTCTAGCTGTGGTGCATGGAAGTGTGATTCATACGTGTGAATAAAAATAGATGAGGACAGACCTTCCCCAGTGTAAACTGTTACAGCTCCAGAGATTTGTCTCTCAGAGAGGAGACAGGAGAAGTGGCATAGAGATTTTTTTCATGGTTTTAGGGCAAGGTTTGTTACTCATACATAGTAGAGATACAGCACCACGCAGAAGGGGCTTCAGGGCTGAAGCTTTGAGTTAGTCCCATTTTGTATTTGTTCCTGTCTAAAGGCAGATGAATGATGAGGTAAACAGAGAGAAATTCTTGCAATGGAGAAATTAAATACATCCTGCTGAAGAAACAAGGAGAGGAGGGCTACTGAAGAAACTAGCACCTCCCTTTAGCAAAAATCTCACTTGATGTAAAAATAGCCTATGCTCAGGTGTGTGATCAGTGGGGAGCTCTCTGCCAAGGCAGCTTCAGCACGTTAATCACCTGCCTTTGATATCCAGACACAAAGTCCAGCTCTCATACGCACCCCAGAATGTTATGGCACTGAGTCTATAAACCAAAAAAATGTGTTTTGCTGATCCAGACAACGTTGAACAACTGCGTTTTGAAACAAACAGATCTACTGCTATGTGAAACTCCTTCTGTGGCACTGAATAGAAGCATAATTACCAAAGATTTGAAATCAACTTCCAGCTGAAAACTTGCCACAATATGTTTGTGTTTCATAACGAAACCTTTCCCTTCAGTCCATGCTGGCAGTGGCAAATTTCTGCCTCTTGCTAATGCCTAATGAGCAAAGCCTGTTATCAGCGTGGCTGGGCTACAATTTGGGGTAAAATTCAGAGTATAAGCCTTCATGAGACTGGTGCTGGTGAAAAATTATATCCAAGTATATAAATGATATCTAATATTTCCAAAACCTGTCCTTTCATTTTAGAAATAGTAATAAATTTAATCAGAAGCAAGATACCAAAGGTATCTCAGTTACAACTGTACTGTGCACTGCCCTTCCTGGTTTTAGGGTGAAAATACGACATTTATCTTTCTGAGTGGCAGGAAATTTATAGTCAAATTTTATAAGTTAATTTAAAGAGTGGGATCACTTCCAGAATATGTTTCTCTGATGGTGTTTTCTACATACATCTGTCCTGATAAAATGCTGTCCTTCCCCTCACTTTCACATAATCTTAGTTAATTCCTTGGGTTAATTCTCTTTTTCCATGTCCTGCAGTTGAAGTGCGAACACAAAACCCAATTCTGATAGCAGAAAACCTAAAACTATATTTTAACAATCAGAGTATGATGATTATATAAATTAATTAGTGGCAAGCTCCCCCTGAACGTGAGGAAGGGCTTTACTGTGAGGTGATTGAACACTGAAAAAGGTTGCCCAGAGAGGTTGTCAAATCTCCTTCTGTGGAGATATTCAAAAGCTATCTGAATATAATCCTGAGTAATATGCTCTAGCATAACCTGACTGAGCAGGAGTTTGGACTAAATGACCTCTATTGGTCCCTTTCAACCTTTCCCATACCATGACACTGTGTTAAAAAAAAAAAAAAATCTGATGAAATAAATAATGTATTTTAAATAAT